>JAAXOA010000756.1:0-20005 GCA_036561885.1 Salina celebensis
TAAAAAACAAAAATTATTTGTAGATTTGTTTTACAGAAAGAACCGTCTTTTTAGACTAGCACTCGTTTTCGGATAGCATCCAAATTGTTCACAAACAGTATCGCTAGAAGATGATTTTGCAGCAGCCACGCTTATTTTTTCATAGAAACGAGACACACGTTCTTCATTTGTTGACTGATTATTTGAGAAAAATTTGATAGCTCGCTCATATGGGCGTTTATGCAGTCGGAGATACATAAAATACACTACAAATGCTCCGCATAGAGACGAATCTGGGCTCTGGAGTTTTTTGTTATTATATTTCACTATCGGGTAGTCAAAATCAATCAAGTTGTCCGTGACAGATTTACCCAAGGAATCAAAGTACTCCGCAACTATTCCATCTTTAGAATAATAGATGAAAAATAGTACCCAATGTTCACCTTTTTCTGAAACTGGCATTGTGTTTGCCGCTAAAATTATTGTACGTCCCATGTAAAACACATTTTTAACGTAATCCTTTGAAACTACAAAAACTTCACACGAACCCCCTGCAATATACTCCAAACAATTATGCAGCTGTCGGGCATCCATCGCTTTTATTCTGCAATAGGTTCGTCTTTCATGAATACGTTAGTTTTATTGAATTGCACTAATTTTGGAAAATGCGTATACACGATACATGCTAAATTCGAAGAAGTGTTTGTTTTAAACGATAAGCTCAGACGAACTGCGCCTACTCTTTGACACATCAATCTATCATCTTTGCCGTTATTTGAGTTAACAGCCAAAATTAAAAAGTAACCATTTTTTGTAAAGAGTGTTTTTGATAGATTATACCCGCTTTGTCCTTTACTATTTTCTATTTTTAATAGCTGATTATAGTGTCGAATATAATCGTTTTCTGGCACAGAAAAACGTGGAGAATTGAATAGTACGTCATCTCCGTCAATAGTTAAACGATAGCCATTTAAGTCATGGGGTAAGAAATGGAATGGACATTCCTTGTGGTTTCCATAGTAACTTGTGGCTGTTACCAGTCCAAAAGCCAGAAATGATGGTAACGAGTTAAATAGAATCTCACTCGTGTATGTTATCATACCAGAAGGTATAATGAAACTGCTTGCTTGATGCTGAGTGTATGGGAAGGACATCATTATGTTCTTGTTTAGTTGCGCTTCATAGTACTGCTGAACTTTACTGTGAACTACGACACGACGTACGTCTAGATATATCCGTTTCAATTTTAAACAATCCGTGAAAACTGCACCAGTAGCCAATGTTTCAGGGCTGTTTAGCGCAAATGTGTTAGATGCAAATCTGTACCTAATAGAAATTGAATTGTTTGGTGGTAAGTATCTGGAAGTATTAAAGAAGCCATGGAATATAGGAGAAATGACCTCAAACGAATCCTCTTGTGCGAGTGCTTTTAGACTTTTGTATGCATCGTCCTCTGCATCAAGTGCTGACTCCTTGGAATGAAGGAATATACCTTCCAAGGGACATTTCCTCTTTATCGTCTCAGTATCAGTTAACAGAGTTTTTTCATGTACGAGCTGTATGGATGTAGATCCCCGCCGTTCGTGAGAGAAACGCCGTTAAGACGGATGTCACAACACTCAAAATTTGTAGATGCGATCATGTTCCCTACACTAGTTTTACTAGTTGGGAGTAGTTTGCCTCCTGCTGCTGTTCGAACACTATAACTAGCAACTAAATTTATATCGTCTAACGCCGTCCACATTGAACTCGATGGACTTATCAAGAACTCACATATGTCATCAGTTTTAGTCTGATACTGTATTTGATGATATTCACTACTTAATATAGAAATGTCTGATACTGGAACCGACGTCAAATCGAAGTGAGAAACGTTAAAGGTTGGCACCTTTGGAACATTTTCCACTTCGATGCGTCGACGCTTGGTAGACTCCATTCTTAATGTTTAGTTTTCCGCTTTCTCCGCTTTACTACCTTTCTCTTTTTCTGAGTCTTCCTTTTAGCTTTTTTTACAGAGCGCTTCTTTTTAGTTCTTTTCTTCCCCAGTGATATAGAAAGACTGTGGAGTTTCTTCCTGCCGTAGCCTATTTGTAGTCGTTTGGGTTTTCTCCGTTTGCTCTTAACTTTACTAGTACTTCGCCTGACCCTACGCCCTAACGATGAGGATGCTGATATGTTTAGAGGGGCAAGGTCAGAAGGAATAGGTTCTTGAGTCTCCATTCTGTTTGTTAGTCTATGAATCGCTTTCTGAAGTGAAGAGTCGCAACTGTTGGTAAATCGTAGTGTTCGATAAAAGAGATGTTGTCTTCCCGAAGTTCAATGCTAATATGAGAGACAAAGGCAGTTCCTACCTCTTTATATAATAGACTGTATGGAATATGATGGTTACGTAAGAATTGCTCGCTCTCCTGTCGCTCAATAAGAGAAATCAGTTTTTCTCGCTGGCCACCGTACCACTGTTCTTTAATTAGGTTACATGTGACAAGTATTTTGGCACAAGATTTTCTCGGTGGTGGGCCAGGAATTGGCACATCATCGTCAGGCTGAACGGGTTGTATTATAGACTTTGGCACTGTAAAGGAGCCGTCGTCAGAAAAAATAAAATTAGCTTCTTGTCCCAAGTAAGTATTCAAAAACGGGCTTAACTGTATGCGGATGTCACCTAGCCCTTCCCATTGAACACTTTTGGTAGACTTTTTTAATATGATATCAACAATGATGCCAGCGGCAGAACAGGTAAGTATAATGTTTGCAAGAATTTTGTTAAGACTAGGAAGTTCCTTCATTTGCGCCAAGTAAAGTTTTGTAGTTGTCCTTCTCGCAATGTAAATAGAACCTACTAGTGTATCGACAGGGATATTATTGAACGTTTCCAGATCTGGAGGAGATGGCGCAGATATTTTTCCATTCTCAAAAACGTTACTGGCAAATCCAAGCAAGTCAGCCAAATCTTGGGATAATTGAATATGAAATCCTGAAGGAGCTGTTGTTGTCGCAACCACAGCTGTCACTTGTCCTTTATCAGACTCGAGAGTAAATGTAACTGGAAGGTTTTGCGTAAAACATATATCATTAATATGACCTACGAACGCAACAAATTCAGTTTCATCTGCTGACTTTTTTATCCTGGTTTCAACAAACTCATATTTTTCTACAATAAATTCGTTTTCTTTTTTCTCTTCATCAAAGAAATTTTTTACTGGGGGCGGAGTAGGTGGAGGTAGCACTATACCTGTATCTCTAACAAATCTATCATAGTATGTAATAGATGTAAGAGCTACTTCGTAACCGTCTAGATTGAGATGCGATGAAAATGAATTTGAGAATTTGAAATTTGTATTGGACGGAAAAATATCCGTGCAATGATTACTAATTAGTACCACTGAAAATGAATCTTCCATGTTTATTATAAACTATTTCACTGTAACTAGGCTTAACTCTTCATCGACAAACGATTGAGGAAGAACGGTGTTAGTGTCCGTTGACATCAATTTGTAGCTTATTACTGGCCAACTTTTGATGAGCTTCACGATTTTATAGACCTCCTTTGAATACTGGGGGGTATAACCCTTGGAAAATATGTTTCTTTTTGCAGGAATGCGAACAAAGTCTCCTAATTTATAACGGTTTGGTTTTCGTCCGTTTTTTAGGATTTTGCGGAATAAATTAAGGAATACCTGTTCACTATTAGAAGAATTCACAGAATTTGGAGGGTAAAGCGTGGCGTAATTTTTGGTAGAGTTGTATTTTTTTTCAATTTTATCTAGCACATCGTACCATTTAGTCGTTTTGTTATAGGATAAATATCTATGCAGGGTTTCCAAAATAACCCTGTTTAATCTCTCACACGTAGAACTTTTTTGAAAAAATTTAAATACTCTATGCTCAAAGTTGTATTTTTTAAGTAATTTTTGCACTTCACCGGCATACTCTCCACCGCCATCTGAGGAAAAGATTTTAAACGACTTTTTATTCCCCTTACAAACTCTTTTGAACAATTTCTCTAGTCCCTGGGCGGTCTCTTTTGAAGTCTTGTGCCGGATAGCGGATAATCCAATCAATTTACTAAAAACATCTTGGAAAACAAATCACGTATCTGTAACCACGATTTTGTTGAGGATTATGCAGGGTTATCAAATCAGAACAGAATAAAAAGCCAGGTTTATGAACAATTATGCTAGGCCGAACGTATTTCTTTCGCAAGTTCCTGTGCATTGAGAATGCTGGTATTTTTGATAGTGATCGCTCTAAGTCTCTCAAATTATGAGCTGTTTTTCGACTTTTTGCGAACGCACTCAGACTTCCGTATCCTCCTGCACTCATCATGTTACTCCAGGACCTCTCAACTAGACTGTCCGCTACTGGACTCGTCACTTTTTTCGCTCGACCTTTCTTCTTCTTCCTTTGGACCATTTTGTCTCTCCTTTCGTTTTTTTTCCTTCCTTTGCTTTAGTAAGCGTTTTAGCTTTTTTTGGATTTTGGTACAAAACAATTTAATTGGAATTTCAAGATTTAGTAGAACTTCTAGAAAGCAACTAAGAGCCTCTGGTTCTGTTCCTACTCCCGTTACCACATACGAGCTATGAGACAGGACATTAAAATCTTTTGGCAAATCTGGTGATGATACTATGTAGCCAAGTATACTCCATTGGTTACCTACACTTGCTAAATAAGTTAAAATCTTTTTAATTTTGTTTGCAATTCTTCTTGGATACTTGCTTATGTCTAGAGCAGGCTCAGTTTTTCGCAACATATATTTGTCATAGCTTTCACTATCCACTAAATTAAACATTTTAACACGCGCAGAGGACATGTTGAATTGTTTCTTTCACTAACTTTTCCACTACTACTTTTACAAAAAACTTTACGTGGTTTCTCGCTGAGAAAAGAATACTCACGATTCGCTTGTCATTAAATGTATGCAGCCTAATTACTTTTCCGAATGGTGGATAAACGTTTACCACATATGACCTAGGAAAAAGCTTGAGACATGTAACAAGGCTCCGAATTTCATCTATCGTTGCTTTCTTAATTAAGTCTTTGTACTTTTTACTGCCACTGAAAACAAGCTTATGAAGCCAGTCAAAATTGTTTACTACATATTGAATCATAATTATTATTTGTAAAGATCTTTACGCCTTCATAAGGAATCACAGAGTTGCGGACTCGTAAGTATTCTTTTGTTTTTGGATGAAAGGAAATAAACATGTAGCCGTAACTCTTGTTTGTGCATTCCTTATATGTATCAAAGAGAAACTTTGAATTATCCAAGTTCCTAAAAAAAGCTGACACTTGTCCCTGATGAAAAGACTTAAACAACATCATGTGATTGCAATTAACAGTCCACGACTTTCCATTTCTGGGGAAAAGCAGTTGTGATTGGAAGATAATTGATGCTCGTAAATGATGTGATTTCTCTAAAAATAGGCTGGTTACAAACCTATTATTAGATCCATCTAAGGAAGAAGTAAGAAAATCGTCAATTACACATAACGTTGAAGAACTATCAGCCAATTCTTTCTCAAAATCTTCCTTGTTGTCTACCAAAACCACAGTATCGTCACTTTCACTTTTTAAATTTCTAAATATTTCTTGGTCATAGTTAAAAAATATGACTGTTTTCTCATGCTCTTTATTAAAAACTTTCTCCTTGTTTTTTACTATATTGACTGATTCGAAAGTTTTCCCACTGTTACTTGCCCCAAAGCACAGAATACTAGTATATCCTTCTATTCGTAAGTCTTGTGGCTCACAGGGATTAAAGTAAGCCATAACGTTCCTTCCAAATCCGTTTACGATGTTCACTTGTAAGAACTTTCGAAATTAAATTTTCACGTCTCACTCGATCAACAGTTACCCACATCCAATACGGTTTTCTGTAACTTCTATCAGAGTCATCTTGAGATAATGTAATAGTGTTCACGATCCCGAATGTTACTCTTTTACCGGCTTTCTCCATACTGACAAAAATCAAGCGTACGCAGGCCAATTTATAGATCCACTCGCTTATAGCCTAACGGTTTACTTATAAAGAGTGATCTCCACACTCTATTTGAATCTCCATGGGAAAGAAACTTTCGGTTTGTTTGTTGTACCGACAAATTTCCCTGTTTATCCCTAACTAAAGTTTTATAATCAAAAACTCCACCATGCTTTCTTTCTAAGATATCCAAGTATTTAAAGTGGCATATTTGTTTCTTTTTCATCCCCTTTGAGATAACGCATGATTTACAAGACTGTAGTCGCGCATGTGTGCAGTTTGCCATATCTTCCAAAATTGAGTATGATTTTTGTCGTAATGATAAAAATTGACGTATTCTAAACGCCTCAATTTTCCATTTACCCTCGGATTCCTGCTCACTTGTATCATGCAAGTACACATCTTCAGGAAAACTACTTAAATCAAGGACGTGAGAAAGAGATTCTAGTTCCTGAAGAAAATTTTGAGTTTCTCGTATAGAAATTATGCAGCTATCTGTTTGTCCATAAAGAAGATATGCGCGCGGACCCCATACCCGTTTAACATCTTTGTAAAAGAAATGATACATTTGATAAACCGAGGACATTAATACGTGCCACGACATAAGAATATTTTTCTGAGGCAGTGTACGCTTTCGTTTGACAACAATTAAAGCTAATTGTGACTCTAAAGGCTCTGCATCTACAAACAGTCGCCTTGACAATAACTTTTCAGCTTGTCTTTGTGTTGTAGCAATAATTGATTTTAAGCTATCTTTTCGCTGCTGAAATTTGCCAACGGCAAGATTAATAATGCTTTTGGCAATACTTGAAAAAAATTCAGATTTTGTGTTGTTTCGCACTTCAATACACTTTGTAGCAAACTGTTTAAGATGATCGCTAACTTGGTATGTGATAATACTTTTTACAGAAACAAGTTCCATTCCAAGAGACAAAAAAAGTTTTAACATATCCCCTGTTATCCAAACTTGATGTTTGTCAAAACAAGACAAATCAAGAACCGACTCCATGGTTCCATGCTGGTCTAGTAAATTAATTTGGTTTTGAAAAGAATGTTTTTCTTTTGACACACGACTAAAACATAAAGGTAAAGACTGAGTTTCTCTGTGAATGCTCTCAGGATAAATCAAACTGCAACATAAAATAAATTTAATATCGGTTTTGTTATCAATATCCGCGATACGAAAAGAACTTACACGCTCATCTTCCCATAAATCATAATTATCTACGGGCATAGGGTTTTTTAAAATAGCCCCAAACTGCGCTTTAACATCAACCATTAATGCTTCCGAAGTTTCCAAAAGACTAACATTGTCATTAAGACGTGGACTTTTAAAATCTGCACGTTTTACGTTGGAAAGGGAAAGTCCCGGCAACAAACTACTCTCTAAAATTTTTATAAGCTTTCCATTATCTAGGTTTCGATATTTTGTTTTTGATAAATAGTGAAGAACTGAATACGCGTATCCAGAAATTGATATATCATAGCAAGGATTGATTGATTCGTAGGATTTAGTACAAAATTTTACATAACTTACAAGTAGCGACATGAGGCCATAAGTATCTGCTTCCAGTGCCAAGGTGCCATATTCTTTTATATCGCTACATCCAAAATGCTTATACGATTCTATGACATGGTTGTAGTTATCAATGGAAAAGTCATTAAGGTAATGTATGTCTACAAAATCTGCAAACGGTGGCATTGATTTGGAGAAACTTGGATATGGCAAACCTTTCTTCATGAGTCGAAACCCTTCATCCGTTTTAGCTACAATTTTTAAGTAATGCATATCCTCATCATTAACTATTTTAAATATATCATGTAGTCTTACGTTATTCCAATGCAACGATAGATCTATGAATTGGATTTTATTATTAATTATTATAGAGCCATAACTATCTGCTGATCTCATTGGAATAACGGTCACAGAACGTATACCTCGCTCAGATATGTTTTTCAAAATAAATTTTGCATGGAGCGACAAATTATACCCGTAGACTAGCACTCGCGTCTTAGGATACATTAACATATTGCAATTTGAACAAGGATATGAGTAGGGGAAGCCCGGTTTATGGCCTTCGACCTCAAAACCATCAACTAACCGGGAATGGTGATTGTGGTTAGCAACTATTTTATTCGTTGGTGTTGCCTCCAACCCACAAACATAGCAGTGAGTCACTTTCTTCATTGCTTCAATGTGCACACTAGTTTTACGCAAAGGTATTTGATTTTCAGCATTTTGTCTTAAATAATAATATCCATTTAAGCAAAGCTCATCTAAAAATATGTTCATAGCATTATCTCCGATGTAAGTTCTCGAATATGTAACTTCAAGATCTGCGTTCAAAGCAGTAATGCAAAAACCAGTAACTTCAAAGTTATTGTTCTCTCCTGAATAAATAAAACTATAGAAAAACATAGTTGGTGGTATACATAGCTTAAAATGATCGTTAAACTTATAGTATTGTGTTTTTGGCAATGTTAATGAAGAAAAGTCATTTTCAAAGCATTTGTCTTCATGACACTTGTCATTAGTCAGTGCGAAACAAAATCGACACACATATTTGTAACCTTTGCTTCTTGAAGCCATTAACCTCGTAATGCTAAGCACAGAAACAAAATGGTGTGAAGCTTTATAACGCTTTTGCTGCCGAGTTTCTAAATGTGCACGTGATATCATTAAAATAAACACGTGATTATCCATTTTTTGTTTTGTCAAGCGAACAGGAACAATGGCTTTACTCTTTTTACAATACTTCAAAACTGACACGGAAATGCAACTTAATATTTCAAATCTTGTGATGGTCTCCAAATCTTCCGATATTGGCTCATCCAACATTTCCATTTTGCATACATATCTTTCCCAAGTCGATTGACGTTCAAGTAATCTTTTTATTGCCTTTTTGGCTGCACCTGTTGCTGTCATTATATCATTTCCACTGTCGTCTTTTATGTCCCTAAAATATAACGAGCAAGCTACACTATAGTGAAAGCATCTGGAATTAAACACTTTTACGTTAATTAGCATTCTCTTTCTTTCTAAATACTTACTGAGAGGCAGATACCCTCGCACAAGATTCAAGTTTGTTTTAAACATAGTTATGTCTAATTGCAAAAGCTTACGCACTATCAATCCGCTAATCTGGTGACTCAATAAATCTGTCACAGCTGTAAGATACTTGGCTATGCTCGCCAAAGTGTCTGGGATAAAATTGACGTGTGTGATTTTGAAAGGAACAGAAGTATATCGCTTTTTTACGTCACGATTATCCTTTGGACTGTAAAATAAGATTTCAAAGCTTAATTTCAGTCGTATATATGTATGAATTTTCATATACTCTGCTATCAAAAGCTCTAAAGGGTTACGAACAGCTTCGATGCCTTCGGCAATGTCGGAAATTTCCATATTTGAGTAGCTGTATGTGTACTTAACAAGTGTATTCTTAAATGATTTCTCCACTGGTTGAAATATAGGATTATTTGAACTGTCGACGGGAATATTTATAGATTCTCCCCGTCCTACCTGTAGGTCGTTAGCTCTTCTTGTGAATTTGCATTTGTGGAAATTACGATCATACCAATTTATGCCGCATAAAATACAAGTATGCTTTTCTTCCATGTGTGATTCCAAGTTTGTGATAGTGCTTGTACTGTACGTGCATATTCCGCACATAAAATGCTTTCTCAGGCCTGCCATTTTAAGTATTAAGTAACATTAGCTAGCAAGTAAATAATGCAAGGAGAAATATGGCACTTACCCTTTCAATATTATCGGTATATTTTTAGTCTTATTACAAATTCTACGAATTTCTTAACAACTAGTACACTTTTTAAAACTTCAAACAATCTTTTGTAGTATTCAACGATACCGGAAACAAGGAACTGAATATCTGTTGAACCACGCAGATTTAAGGATAGAGGTCTCATAAATGGAGTATGAGGAAACTGTTTTAGTTTTTCATTGTTTTCTGCAATATTTTGCATCAGTACCGTTAGTCTCGGTGCCAATGTAATTCTTCTGCATGTTGAAATATGATTTGATAATAATTGTTCCAATTGATTCCATACTGTTATAAAACATTCCTCAAAGTCAGTTGTAAAAACATTTAGATTGGCTATATATTCTTTTTGAATCAAATTGCTTAAAGGTTCTTCCGATATTGCAAAAACCGTATTATTATTTAAGTCATTTGGAACAATAATAATTTGTTCAAATACGTAATGATTGTTTGGCATTTGGGAATTCATATTTTGGTCTGCTAAACAAAACAAAAACTTTCACAAACTACAAGAGAACTTGCTTTCTAAATACTCTTTTAATAGCTGAAAATTTTCGACTCCTGTCAAGTCACTCAAGTCGTGCTGGAGTATTCCAGATAAATATATTTCCAGTTCCTCATATGGTGAAAATATGAATATACTCTGTCTCTGTCGAACTTCTGTCACAAGCTTCCATATATATTTTTTGCTTTTAAATTTACTATTGCTTTCACACTTCGAACAAATATCTTTAAATTTCGTACTTTCCATAAACTGACGAGAATATTGGCGATCACAAATGTTACATACAAAATTTGGATAATTCCAGTTATTCATTGTTCAATTATGGAAAGTAATGCTTCAATGGTTTACTCGATACGAGTACTAAACCAGCCAAGTTTGTTGTTCGGCTTATTCCAGTGTACAATGCACGACACCACGGTTTAAATCCGTCCAGCACAAATACAACTTTCTTCATCGTATGACTTTGGGCCTTAAACACAGTTTGACCTGCTATGTTGATTACTGGAATGTAACTGACCTTGTACTTCCTTTTGTGATGTATACACATGTGCACTTCTGAAATCTTGGCAATTGGAATGCTTCCATCAACATTATGAAGTGTAGCAGCAGTGTATGTAGGGCATTTCACAGTTATGAACCTCGGAATCTTATCCGAGTCCTTTTCATAATACATATCAACAACAGTACAACGGGAACTGTTGACCAAACCGGCAACCTGGCATAAATTACGTGACACTGCCACTTCTAGTCCCTGTCCAAGAAAACAGGTTCTGTAATTTCGCATACACTTGTCACAGTGAGGTTCCAGAACTGGATCAACTCGACGAATCGGTTTGTTACACATCATTAAAAATCTTTCCGTCCACTGTTCTGCCATTAGATTTGTGGCAACAATGTGTGGAGCACTCCTAAAAGACGCCAACTCTGCGTTCGTTAAATTTTGTGACAGTCGTGACTCCAGTACACTTAAATTATCTGGAGTCAACTTTCCTTCTCTAATATTTTGTAGAATCACTTAAAAAACTTCATCTTCTGCCTGGCGAAAGTTTGTTACCAGCTCAATGTGATAATGTGGGTGTTGCACTAAAGTCAAAATATTTTTTTCTGTTTCGGTGTGGTCTTCCCTAATATTCGTAGTGCAGGACAAATCAGCACAAGCATGCAGCTGGAAGGGATCACCGACGAGTATTAAACTCAGCTTTGGAAGATTGTCTTTTGTAAACTGCGCTGGTGGCTTTCTTGATTTTGCATTCCACAGTCGGGAAAGCATTAATTTCATCATGTTTACACCTGCCAGGTATGATTCGTCCAGAATAATGGCATCCAGCTTTCTAATTCTAGCTCGGATATTTGCTTTCATTGGCTCTTTTATCTGATCTTCATACGACTGGTGTATATTTACTATACCTAATAGACTATGTAACGTAATTCCCCTAATATTCACACAAGCTGACGCTACTGGAGACACAACTTCGAAATTTAAATTCTCGTTCCTAAGCATCGAACAAAAGTTAATAATACACTGACTTTTTCCAGTACCTGCAGGCCCATTGAGTCTAAATACTACATAATCTTTTCTCTTTAAACGTCTTATCACTTTCTCCATAATTTTAACTGCCTTTCTTTGGCATTTACTTAGAGGTTTTAAATGAAGACCGTACGGAAATGGCTTTCGCTCAGTATATTCTTTAATAGTGTCAAAGAAAGTAGTGTACCATCTAATTTTTTGAGTATACTTTAACCTAGCTCTTGAAAAGTCAAACGTTAAATCTATAGGCCTATAACCAAGCCTTTCACTACAACTTTCTCTTACTTTATGTTCAAAATCCATTATCATATTACATATTGGTTAGCTGAGATGGTAAAGGACGAATTTCCCTAAAAACATCCAGCATTCCTTTAAATGTTGCAACGGAAATTGTACAACTCGGTCCAGACCACACAAGCCGGCCACTTTTGTACACTTTAGACTTTTCTTGTACCTCGTTTTGCATGCGAAACGTCAATTGTTTTGCTCCGGATTTAAATTCTGATATAAAAGGCTTTAAGCGAAACCAAAAGCAGCGAATTGTTAAATCGCTATCCCAGAATTCAGAAGCGTGTAAATGTTCATAAGGTGTTACTTCGTTAATGCCTGCATACACATCATTTCCCTGTTCATCTTTAGAAATCGAGAGTAAGCTTTTTTGCATAGCTGAAATTAGCAAGTCCAACCCTTTTGTCGGTAGTTTAAATACATGCGGCTCTCTTCGAATAAATATGTAGTCCATATTTGCTATATTAACTCTTTTTATTAAAAGAGAGCAATTAACTGGACGAACATCACCTTTTGTCCATGTATCAGGGTCATTTTCAATAAAATCTGGCTTTTGTTCTGAAGCGCCAGCAACATTGTTTATAGTAGCTTTAAAATTAAAGGTAAGCTGACTTTTGGTATCTAAACCATTGTCAATTTCCCAGTAGTTCCTAGGATATGTCTCTAAAGCAGTACACGTATTTTCGTCAATGTCCAATTTTTCACCATGTAAAAATAGCTTTTTCGTAGGGGACAAGTCTTCATCTTTTTCTCCTACACTAAAAACACTCGGCCGTTTTTTGTTTTCCATTTTGTTTGTAAATACTCTTTTAGGCCTTTAATAACTAATTCGTTTTGTAAAAATTTAATAACGTAAGCCGAATAACTGGCGATAAAATGTGTATTCCAAAATTTTGGTGTTTAAAACCGTACATGTTCTTCAGAGTTAGTAAAATTCATTAGAAATGTATCATTCTTAATCGCTAAGCTATTAGCATGGAATTGCCTGGATGCCCATAAACATAGCAGCATGGCAATCACCATATATATAACAATAAAAATGTTGAGAATAGAAACACCCATTTTCAATTCTTTATCTGTTTTAAAGCTTCTGTTTGTATACAAATTGTTTGTTTAATCATGAAAAGTGATAATATGATGCAAATAGAACCCAGTAAGAAAAGTTGGAATAAAATTATGAGATGAATAATTAAAGCCCTGAATGTTGCTCGACTCATTTAAGTTATGCAAACAGGAAAAATTATTAAAACCTTGCATTGTCGTCCTGAAATACTTCCATGAGAGCATGCATTAAAGACTTGGAAGAAAATTTTGAATATCCTTTATATTTGCCCCTAATCTGAGTGTACTTAACTCTCAAGTAATCACAAATTTCTTTGCATTTCACCATGTCATAGATAACGATATCGTTCCTAGATAAAATGTATTTTTTCTTGTCACTTACACTAAATTCCAATCTCACTGTCTCTTTGTGGTGGTTCAATAGTCCGAGTTAACGTCCACTAGAAATATCCAGCTGGTTTTTGGCTCAATCGCGTCACTGTTGGTGAATGATAAATCTTGAATTGAAAAACTTTTAACTTTACATTCATGAAACTGAAAATACGATTTTTGCTTAGATAAATTGCCACTAAAGTATTTATTTTGTCTTGTTATTTCATACGTACTTGACTCGAAAATTTGTAATGTTACACACGGTGTGAGTTTTTTGCACTGAAATGTTTATCAGACTCGCTGAAATCAGTTTGTATATAGGAAAACTTTTGCTTTGTTCACTTTTGTTGTTTGTGTTTTTGGATAGCTTGCTTACTGAAGACTTCAGGCTTACTGAAAATTTCAACTTGAAGAGAGGAGAAGAAAAGAAGAGAGGAGCTAATGTTGAAAACCTTTCGCTACCAGTCGCAAGAATAAAATGAGGACTTTGTTGGCTCAGTTCGGAATAAATATCTGAAAAGGGTACCCTTCTGGCAGAGATACAAGCTGTTGTTAGAACTAGAAGCTGTAACAGAATTGAGTATGATAAATAGTTTTGGTGTGTTGTGTTGCTAAGGTTTTTGTATAGTGTCGTAATAAAATTAGATTGATTGTCCAATTTCGTAGATCTGTCCCAGAGGTACTATTTTTTACCAAAACCGATAACGGACATACATGTATGAGATTGAAATTCCATGCGTATATAATCCCAGGCGACCTATAAATAATTGTATCAGATCATGCACGAAATAGAAGCTGAACCCTTTGTGAACCCTTGAAAAACTTCCTCGTGTTTTCCGATCAAAAATAAATCACATGGGACACATAAAGAGACTTTTGAAAATCTGAATTTGTTTTTATGCATCTTACACAAAACAAAAACATTTATTTCCCGATACAATCAATTTCACCCTTCATATCCCACGAAACCATCTCAACGGAAAAGCAATATATTTGTTTTAAAGCTATAATTTTACAAAAGATATAGTTTTTACATTCAACATTTTTTACTGAAATTCTATTTTATGTTAGAGTACTTGTACGACATACAAATGAACGAAATAGGAGAACCCTTGGTGAACCATTGAAAAACATCCGCGAGATTTTCGATCAAACATAAATCACAAGGGACACATAAAGACACTTTTGAAATTCTGAATTTGTTTTTATGCACCTTACAAAAAACAATTTATTCCCCGATACAGGCAATTTCACCATTCATTTCCCACGAAGCCATCTCAAATGACAAGCAATATATTTGTTTTAAGCTATGATTTTACAAAAGTTATAGTTTTTACAAAGGGACACATAAAGACACTTTTGAAATTCTGAATTTGTTTTTATGCACCTTACATAAAACAATTTATTCCCCGATACAGGCAATTTCACCATTCATTTCCCACGAAGCCATCTCAAATGACAAGCAATATATTTGTTTTAAGCTATGATTTTACAAAAGTTATAGTATTTACATTCAACATTTTTTTACTGAATTCCTATTTTATGTTAGAGTACGACATACAAAAGGTATGGCAGGTTTTTATTTCGGGCTGGAGACCCTTTCTAACTTCAAGTCTTGGCAGACCTCTGGGTAGCAAAAGGCTGGGCTGAACGATGAGAAGGACAAGTGTAGAAAATCTATTTCAGCCTTATTTTTTTCATTTCAGAGAATAAATGTGTCGAGAAACAAATTTGCCTGGTGAGTCTCTTGAGCTACGAAAAAGAAAACATAAATCAGTGATGTGACTTGAAAGAAAAACAATTTAAAATACACAGAAACACAAACCTTAGGATTTTGTTTGTATGCCTTTGTGGAGAAAAGAAAAGTGTTTTGGCATTTGATGGCTGCTGATTGTGTAAAATCCCAAGATTTTACATACGTTTTTTTAATAACGCATTTCCGACGATATTCCCTAATGGGAATACATGCTTCCAAATGGCGTTCCTCCCAAAGAGCAGGATTCCACTTCAGCCATGACCCAAGAAAAACTTCATTTTCTGCGAGATAGATGCTAGAGCGGTTAGTTAAAGCCGCCAACTCACATAAGCTGCTCAAATACTTCAAAAGGAGTGACTCGTTTTTGCGCTGCAATGTAAACAAATATGACTGATAATAGCTAATAATTATAAACTAGTGTGGAAAATCAATGTTTTACGTACCATATCACATGATAAATCATTTATAAAATCCGGAAGTGGCGTGGAATGGGTTTGCAGGCATCCATGAAAATTATCCTTGTTCAACGAGGTAGAGTTGATCGGATCTGTAGATGTGGAGCCCTCCTCTGCACCATTTTTCTCATTTTTTAGCCAATTCGATGTTGTTGTTGCTGTATCAGTAAATGCAAAAATTGTTTGGTCCCTGTGAGGCGTTTGAATAATGGGCTGGTTTGTGGTTAAAAAACCGGAAGTCACATTTTTTAGTGGCACTTTACTTGGAACAGTAATTGAGGGTTGCACTGTCGTTGGAAACCTGTAAATGGTGGGTTGTGTTGGCACTGGACGATAAAAACTTCGTGAACTGTCACCTTTTTTAACTGCATAGATAGCAGTCGTAGTAGCGGGAACTACAGTAACAGGGAGAAAGTTTGCAGGTTTGGCGGATATTGGTGGCGCCGGAGAAGCGTGGAAAGTATGTTTCTCTGTCCATATGAGATTAGTTTGTGGTTTATTAACTGATGGTGGCTCCCTGGAAGTAGTCCTGGGACTAGTAGTAGTAGTGGATAGGAGAACTTGGGTACTTTGAGACGTAATGGACGAAGATGGATTTGTAGTTTTTGTTACCATTGATGGCACTTGTGTCGGAGTAACCATAAAAACACGTTTTCGTGGTGTCCAAAATGAGGTCTCTCTGCGAGTTGTTGCAGGAATTGGGGGTTGAACTGTAGTTCCTGGAACTGGAATCCTGGAAATGGTGTGTTGTGTTGGTTGAAGTGGTACTGGACGGTACCAATTTCGCGAACTGGTACCTTTTTTAGCTGCATGGGTAGTAGGTGTGATAGCAGTCGTAGCTACAGTAACAGGAAGAAACTGTACAGGATTTGTGGATATGGGCGGAATAACTGCTGGTGGTTCCGTCGTATTTAAAATTCTTGTTGGACGGTACCATACACGCAAAATGTCCTTTTGATTAGTTCGAGCAGTAGTTGTTACCACACGCACTGGTGTCAAAGTTGTTATATTAGTAGGAGTTACATAAGCTTTATCCGATATTGATGGTATTGAAGGTGGCAAATTTGCAACGGCACGTTGGTCTGACACCAGTACGGAACTGGAATTCGAAGATGGTTTTTTTGGAACTAATTTCATCAAAGTCTCAACCATTTCACAATCGTTGGGACCCATCTACCACAATCCTGGCATCCTCCACCTCCTCCCCATTCGGAACACAAACAACAGACTTTGATTTTGTGTAAACAAACTCACATTTCCTAGTCGACAAACATTCCGTACACGTTTCTTTTTCCACACAGGGAATTGAAAACGGAATTATCGCAAGGAAAACGAAAAATAATCGAAACATTTTGAAAAAAATCAATTTGGTAAAAACTTCATGAACATTTTAAGCATGCTGAGCATTCAAAAGTTTGGGTCGAATTAAAATGGTATTTTGAGCAGCATATCAAGAAAAAAGATTAGTCATTTTCTTAAAATAATGTGCATGCTAACTAGTATGTATGGTGTACGAAATAGATTTCATTCTCAAAGGTTGCTCTGTAAAAGATGTACAATGTTACCAAAAAAAATTGCAGAAACAGCAATTGTCTTCGCATAACAAATGTGGTTTGGAAATAGGTACTCGCAGTGCGAAAACAGCATCAATTTCGCTTAAAGAGAGAGATTTTCCTGTGCGGCTGCCTTTGTAACAGGAGCCGCATATATAAACAAACAAAGATCTCTACTCAGAGAGGAGTCGTCAACAAAGATTCCTGCTAAAAACAACTTTTCTCTCCAGTGCCCTTTTCGCATTTTGTGAAGTGAATTTCGTTTGCGAGAGTATTTCAATTTAATGTATAAAAAAACTTCTGTGAAAAAAGTACAATGTCCAACCTTTGGACTTTGAATGCAAACCTTAATGTGAAATATCACATTACTGGTGACAAGAATATTCTAAAAGTTTCTCAGCTCTACTCTTCCATTAAAGAGTACCGAGAGAAGAAACTGGATGCAGGATTTGTGTGGCAGAAGGGGGACCTTTTGCTGAAAACTGCACGCATGTTTATGCACAAAAAAGGTGGATTGCACCCATTTGAACTCACCCAAGTTCTCTATCGTCCTGGTGCAACCAATGTAATATCATTGCAGAGACTCCTCATGGAACGCTACAAAGTAGCAATGGAGCATGATTCAGTTGTGATGACAAATCCAAAAATCAAATCCACAATAACTGGAAAAAGGTCAGGAAACACATTCAACATTCAAGTCGAAATAGCATCGGCTGAAAAGCCACAAGATGCCAAGGACCAATGTCACTGTGAAAAAATCCCTTTCTGAAAGAGGCAATCAATTGCCTTTTAAGAAGAGGTACATACGCATAAAGGAGACGATGGCTGCATTAGCAGCTTCAACGATTCGTCCTATTGGTACGAAAGGAAAAGGCAAAAGCTCTTTTCCCAAGATGAAGAAGCAACAACAAACTGTTCCTTTTCGTATGAAGCTTCGTGAACGCAAGTTAAAAGAGCAAGTTAATAATGAATGAAGCTTGATTCACAATCATTTGTATAAAGATTGATGAGTGTACCAGACGTTTTCTGGATGTCTTTTCGTAATAAAGTAGTTGCTTTAAATAATATTTCATATTAAACCTGAGCAAATCGCTCTGTTAGTTTGTGTTTTGGTTCATTTCCTGAAAGTTAGCACACATGGAAGGATGGCAGAACGGGTAATTTTTTTCAAAAACTTAAATTTTAGATTAAATTTCTTTTCTTTCTTTCAGTCGGATGTTTTAGGATACGTCATTCATTCCTTCTTTCATTGTTTCTTTTGTTTCTGTAACTGTTTTTTAGCACTGCCGAGCAATTTTTGATTGCGTATCATGCATAAAAGCAGGACTTTCCTGTGCATGGTTTTATATGAACGAAAAAGATAAGGGCGTGTGCAGAGACTTCGACGAAGTTGAAGAATATTATCGTGTGTTCAAACTCGAGCCGGAATCTGCTTTTTTGTGTCCCAATGTAATACCATCATCATCAACCACGTCACCAGGTATTTTATCTTCAACTGAGGATACGCCATCTTCATCTCCAAGCACATTGGAAACAACAACACCGTCGTCTCCGATATATGGTGAGCACATCAGGACGGTGTATAACATTGTACACAGTGTAAGCTTATAAGCATTGACATAAAATTATCTTTTCACAGAAGGATCATGGGGCTCCCCTGTTATTCTGTCACTTGGAGTAGGGACGTTTTTTCTTTTATTGTTTCTGTTTTGCATTGCAATGCGACGTAAACGTCCCTCAATCTCTCGCACAATCATGGAAGAAGGGCAAAGAACAATAAACAATAGTACGGATTGCAGTGGGATAAATCCCTTTCAGCTTGATCTTCCATGCGAGTTTGTTGAAAATGCAGAAGAAATGGAGATGGAGAACTTTTCTTCACCATATGACCAGAGTTCTGAATCCCAAAATCTTTTAAATTTTGAAGATATTTCTCTGTAAATGGTTTAGATCATACATTCCTTGAGTTATAAGTAGATTCAAAAATTCACTTGAGTTATGAACTCTCATGAAATGAAATTTCAACTATAAAGTCAATGAAAAATAACATTTAACTCGTCTCTTGTAGTTTTAAATGGATAATTGTTGTTGGTTCTTTTATATCGAAAAGTTGTAGAAAATTAATGTAAGGTTTAGAAAACTTTCGTAGTATTAAATTTGCAATTTATAAATCAAACTTAAACCTTGCACTTCCAAATTACCTTCTCTTAGCATTTATGAAACAGAAAGGAACGAAACAAAGGTGCATGAAGGATGACCAGGACCTAAACGGAAGCGCTAAAGGTAAAAATATGTATCAGTTAAACATCGTTAACAATTTATATTTATTACCCGAAAATATTCCATTGTCCATACCTGAATGTAATCTGTCATGTTTCAGTTAAATGGAAAGCATGCCCACCAACAAACCGGATAAAATATTATCACGCTGCAGCTATATAACTTGGACTCGTATCAAATTGGAGACACAGTGGAATGGAAAGGTAGAAATCTTGTAAGTAATTGACCAACAATTAATAATTAAAATCTTAGCTTTTACTCACCCTAGCAGGATTCATTTTAGCTTTGCATTTTTCTAACTTGAATGGACACTAGGCTGTTTTTGTATGTTTCATGCGTCCAAAACGAAACGAATTTCTTGTAAACTTTGACTCACCGAAAAACAAAATTTTGTTAAGAAATGAGTCGAAGTTTACAAGAAATTCGTTTTTGTTTTGAACGCATGAAACAAAAAAGAACAGTCTAGTG
>JAAXOA010000757.1:0-20000 GCA_036561885.1 Salina celebensis
TTGTTACGTTAATGTTAAGAAGACACTTAAATCATCATCCTAACGACATGCGGCTAACAGATATGCCCTGTTTGTTTAGTTCGAAATGCGTGATGCAGCTTTTTTTATGCAGTTTTGCTTACCAGATACACGATTATAATTTTGTCTTCTATTCCTTGTTATTACACGACAAAACATTCCGGTCTGTGATTGTTACTCGCGTAATAGTTACGAAATGATAATCATATTATTACATGCTGTTTAGCTATTAAATGGGAATATTATCAGAGCGGGCGATTAGATTATGCCACGGTAGACAGAAATGGAAGGAAATGCATGTTTTCCATGGCTTGTGATTGTAAACGACAAACCGACATTGACAGGCATTGCATGTAATCTCATCTTTATTTTGTCATGGCGCTGGATAAGTTTTGTTTTAGGTTCGTTTCATGGATACAATTCGAGGGAAACGTTTGTCATAGTCATGATTCATGATAGAGTAGTGACGAGAAGGTAAACTAGAATATACGGGAAAAAACTATTTAGTAAAGACAAGAATGTAAGACAAATCTCCATACAATATCGTTTTCTCAGTAAAAATCTCATATTCATTTTAAAACAGGTAGTAGTAATAAAAGTATGTCCTAAAGAGGATTAAGAAAATGCAAAAACAGCTTTAAAAACTATGCACTTTACGGTCCTCAGGAAGAAAATGGATTTTTCTAGTTGATACGATCAAAAGAAGAATTTCAAAGTTCTAAGAACTTTATTGTCCAATGAAAGTGCACTTGCTCAACTGGATTATTGTTTATTGTATTCATATAATCGAAAGGTTTTTCAAGATTTAATTCAAGCTCTTTTACACTGAAAGCGTTTCAAACTGTAAAAAAAACACTGCATGCCTGCATGAAGCCCAAGCAGCTTAATGGTTATCCCGTGTTCACATTTTGTTTACGCATGTACGCACCATTTAAAGGACTTAGGATTTTTTTTATCTGAGCTGCATTGCATAACCAATTACGAGAAAGAAGTGCGTACCTGTCGTAAAACTGACATTTTCCATTTGGCGATGCATGAAAATGTTTTTTTTCCTGATTATCATCGACATCGGGATGAGCAACTGGCACAAAATATGCGTGCATCAACTGTAAACCTATTTACATACAGCATAGGATATCAGTATCGCTTTGATTGAAGTCAGTGAAAGAGTTTTAAAAAAGTGCGTGCACGACACAATTGGATGATCCCTATTACCCTACAG
Organism: Salina celebensis; assembly: GCA_036561885.1. Taxonomy (NCBI): domain Eukaryota; kingdom Metazoa; phylum Arthropoda; class Collembola; order Entomobryomorpha; family Paronellidae; genus Salina; species Salina celebensis. Next base: position 1,241 of record JAAXOA010000757.1, read on the forward strand.
GTGCGTAACAGGAACCCCAAAAGATGAAGTTTACCTTAGTACATTGACCACCGATTGGCAGTACACGGTGTCTGTTCACGATTCATCAGCAGCATCGGCATTTTAACAATGATCCACGACAGCGAAAACCAATTTTAATACGAGATCCTACATAAACTGCAATTGATAAATATCAGTGAAATTCCTTTCATGGTTGAAGAAAAACACAGCCCGTGTGTGTTTGCAGAGAGACCAGCTTGTTGACGTTTTAATGCAAATCACTGTATAAAAGCGCTTCGCACTGAGGTGTGTAGTTAGCACTATGCGTGTACGCATCTTTGAATCATCCCCTGTTCAAGAAGATCAATAGAGAATTTTACACTGATTGGAATGACTTTTAGAGAGGAAAGTGATAGCAGATACAATAAGACGTGTTCACGTGTATCTGGAGCTAATAGATAGACAAGTTGATTTCTACGTTTGACCTTTTTTAAACAGAGCAGGATAGTAAATGATAATACTTTGAAGGATGAAATGATACTGGTTGGTGGATATTTAACGATTTGTATGAAAACAATGATTTGTTTCAATTTCAAGTTTACTATCAAAATGAGTCAGCCCAAGTTTTAACAACAATTGTTCATCCTATTATCATTACACACAAGCATTCAATCAAAAAGCTCCCTATAAGATTGCGACTCAGACTACACCCAAGATTACGTTGTACGGGTATCTACATATTAACAGGTTTGTTCATGGTCCCAGGAAAAAAACTAGCTATTTTGGCTAGTTTAAGTATGGACATATATGGATTTACTATATCATTTAGGAGCTAAAACTATTTGCCGTTTTGAGTTTCAATCAAACCGGAAAGTGATAATTCTCTGAGGTCTTCCACCCATTTCAAATACCCACAAAGAATGCAGTTCTTTGTATAAACATTTGAAAGATTTATGATGACTTTGTTGTTGAGTCACTCTTGTGAATACTATCATGATAAGACAAATTGAAAAATTATCAAATAAACCATTCAGCAGCTTTTGCATAAATTTTTAGCTGGTTTTCCGATAGTATTTGTATAGTAAACTTGTGAAAAAAAAACAAGATTGTTTACAGCATCGACATTCTCAAGCTTTCTAGTCCATAGGGTCCATTTTTTCTTCTCATAATGACATCTCCAAAAACAGGAATAAGGACAACAAAAAAGTTTGGTTATGGACGAACAAGTCTCAAAATCATGTACCCTTCATTGTAACTGTCAATTTGCAGTTGTAACAATGTTACTGCCACCGGCTCACGCACAATTGTACATGATATATGTACAAAACCGTCATAATGGAACTGAGCGTAAATGTACACAATGCAAACAATGTCATCCGTCATGCACTTCATTGAAATTCTTCGTGTTACGTAACATCACCACTTGTACTCTTCTATTGTAAAAACGTCTGTGTGGGTCACGTAGTTGGCAATAATGCGCCGGTAATAACAATAGATTTAAATGTAATACCAAACTCCTTTATTGTATGTCAGTCGAAGATTCTGTTTATGCGTAATGATTCATTTGTAACATAAACAGAAACTTATGTAAATAAGCTAAGCTTTCGCACATATTTACGAAGTTTCACACAACTAACCCAAGTAGATTTCATGAATCTCCTCCTGTTCAGTGTAGTTTTTAGTTGGTTATCTTCTTTTGACATGCCCGGCACCATATCTCATGCAATTTTCAAGACCATTTGGCGTTGCCAGAATGTCAAAGTCGGTCTAGAGGAAGGGAGTTTTTGTGCTGGATCACACGCAGTAATTTTATGGAGTTTAAGCAAGTTCAATGATCACAACTAAAAGAAGTGCACAGTAAAACACTTCTATCTACAAAAAATATATGAGTAACACATGAATACAATCTTGCACGTGTTAGTATATCGAAAATATTACAGAAAGTTTTCCTATATGATGTCACGCATTTTTTTCGTAAAAAGAACATGTTTGGCAAAAATGTTCACAAAACATTTGTGCGTAAAGCTTATTACTGCGTTTTCCCAGTGGATGCGTGAACATTTGTGTTTATGTGTGTGAAAATAAGACAATGCTCTCATGTAGACTCGCATGATTGTAAGATTAAAAGGTAAAGTTATTATTTTCATAAATTGCTCATCTTCGTACTCCTCAAGGATAAAATCCAAGATGATGATAACGATTATAATGATGAAGCTCTGCGTCTTCCGTATCATAGTAGTTTGGAGGATACAAAAAACGTGAGCTTAATGAACGCATAAAATGTTCACGAGGAGGTAAGAAATATGGTTGTAACCTTTGTTGGTGGTTAGTAGGTGGTACCGAGCAAATAAGTAGGTACACAAATAAATCCTTCCTCGTTTGCACCTCCAACAACTTTTCCCACTTCCCTAGAGGAAACAACTTGACGAAAAATCTCTTTAAATTCATATATTATATTTGGGTAGAACTGGTAGAAGATACCTTACCTGTATTTTACATCATGAATTACACCAATTGTTTAAGCCAGGCTTTGAGTTTTATACTGAAAAAGTAGTTCCTCTCGCTTTCATCCAAGTATGGAAATAATTATTATGGTTCTTGGGGCAAAATAATATTGTACAAACAGACGTTGGTGTGTACAGTGTACCATGTGCTATACTAACGCTTAACTCGACTGTCTTGTACCATGGACCATGACAGAACAGAGTAGACAGATCATTTCTGGCTTGGGAAAACATAGAGTGAGTGAAACCCTTTATCTACTTTTACCTCTGATTGTTACTTCATATTTTACTAGCATATTCCTGATTATAGATTGATTTTCATACATAGTACATACATAATATAAGAAGCACAAACAAGTTCATTTCTTTCATGTCGTTTGACAATAGATCACCTCATTAATAATCTTGAGGGGAGTAAGGGGAAATGTAGGCTAAAACGACATGAATTTTTTCTCCAGTTTTTTTTACTGAGGTCATCATAAACTCAGGTGAAATGACACTTCCACCACACCTATTTCACCTAATGAGATTGCAACTTTGCAAGATTCCGTAATATCACAATCACGACCAGTGTTCAAACGACACCACGACTTGCCAGTTCATTTCTCTTGACCGTATCCGATTAGCGATCAAATCCTAGATGAACACCACATGAAGGAGAAATTCTATAGTTTATTGAAGAAGGAAGTGACATTCATCATAATCCGAGATTCTTGGTACTTTTCCGTGCGTAGGACGAACAAGGTTGATAACACGACAAGTCATTCTAGTTGGATGATTGCATAAAAAAAAGTTTGATGACTGTTTATATTTTTCCCGTCACCTTGCAATGATGAATGCGTACGCACTTTTCACAGTTATGCTGGTTCTTTGATTTAGGATTTCGCTAATGAATCATTCAAGTAAAAAAATCCGTTTTCTGATAGTAGCTCAGTCATGCATAGAATGTGCAGATGTCACGGAAAAACACAAAAATCGATAGGGAGAATTTGTACTATGCAAAAACAGCTTCTCCCAAGGCGGGGGTAAAATCAACATTTTTCCTCGTGAATAATGAACAGGGAAACGTGTTACAATGAATAGTCAAAAGCACATCGTGCGTAGACGCAATCTTTGAATTAAAGCTGCTTCTTCAGAGTCATAAAACTAACTCATATTAATCAGTATGCATACCTAACAGCATTCTCTATACAACACTACTTCCGCGACAACTTTGTCCGGCAGTTGTTTTCATGGCGCAACTAAAGATGGTAAACATTAAAACTTATTTCATTCAACTCTGCTGCTTTACTCGTGAAGAAAACGATTATGGCTCTCGTGTGCAGTTTTTTAAAAAGAGTCTCATACAAGCATCTTGACTTGAGATGCTGAGTAAAACAAAAAAAGTTTTCGCCAAGTCTGGTGATAATGCTGTTAGCAATGGGTCATTACTATTCACATCATAAGTTGAAGGAAATGTCATTCCATGCACTACTGCAATCCTAAACCTATACAGCTCTTAAGTTCCAGCAACTTTTCCCGCTGGTTTGGAAGCAATAAACATAAAAAGCTTGCTGTAAATGTGTCATCCGTCTTGCTTTAAGTCATCTAAATAGCCTTATTTACTTTTTCAGTGGGCACAAAAAAACAATTGTTATTGTCAGGAAATATGTTACTGAGAAATAGGAAGGCGGGTAATAATACATTACGGCTTTACTAGCAAAACTCGGTAAAATAATTTGTTTGTTTGTTTCTGTATCTTTTTTCTGTGTTTCATGCGCTTCTTGCTTAATTTTCCTTATAAGTTTACTTGTAAAAGTTGTCTAATGGAATTACTTGTATCCTCATTTTCACTTGTGGGAAAACGTCACAGGCAGAGATCCTTGCGGGATATGGTCTTGCAACCGAGAGGAAGATTTAGCGATAACTTTCTGGCGAACGAACAAAAGTTAGGATCATATCCCCACTGGCCATGAATGTGAATAATAAAGCGAAAGACAAACTTGACAGATTGTTGGCAAAACACTGGAAAAACACTGTAATACAACTTCTGATTGTAGTACGTCTTTTGTTCTGTTGTTGTTGTGTCAATGTGTCACCAAACATTACGCTCATTACAGTTCCCTTTATCGATTATAATTCTGAGGTCGTAACGAGAAGAAAAGTTAACGAAACCGCAAACTTGTACATTCAGCTTGAAGCTATTTTTGGTACTTTTCTACCAGTCAAGTTGTTGTTCTGCGAAATATTTTTTGCAGAAACTTGTTCCAGAATTAACAACCCACGAAAGTTTCATAATTGACTTGAAAATTGATTGCTGTCCGTACTGTCAATAAGCTTGTTGAATGATTGTTGGCTGTCTTGAATCAAAATTGAAAATATTCTTTATTGTGCATAGGCGCTTCAGATTTTTTATTACAGTTATGGAAATTTTCTTAAACGATCTGCATTGTATGAAACATCAGACAACTTTTCCTTTTGATAAGATCCATTGCGATTTTACATATAAATTCTTTTCGGACCGAAAAAACAATACCTTTTTCACCGATATGCACGCGAAGCTCGTTGAACTTGAAGCGGGATGATGTCTTGTCAAACTAATCGATTAAAACCACACACGATTCATTCAAACAATGAAAATCTCTGCTTTTTAAAATCGGAAAACTCAAAGTACTTTAATTGACGCTAAGTATTCTGCACTCATGCAACTCTTATCGGTACTTGTGATTGACTGCATTTTCTCACCTAAAACTCATCTAACTCTTTTCAAAAGCCAAGAAACATGGCTGGAAGTGATGCATAATGGTCACCTGTATTTTTTTACAGTTTACATTGTCACCTAACGAGGAGTCGTGTTCCTAATTAGAATCTATAATGAGCCTGAAAAATATAATAGCCCAAAGTTCCATCACAAATATTTCATTATGCGCACAGTGCACCTTCAAAAACATGCTTCTATGCACTTCTTGTTTTTAGCAACATAAATTTATCAAAGTAGGAAAAAAATCAAGTTTTTCTTCGTTTCTTTAAATAGGATTAAATTGCATTTTTATAATCAGCAGCGGATTTTGTTTTTTTTTTCAAGGAGTAGCAAACAAAACGTGAGTAAGTTTGACATAATCGTATGAATTTCGATATCCATTCTTTCCTTACATGAGTATCCACTGTACAGTTGGAATTTAGCGAAACTCAAGAAAAAATGACGCATTTTTTTACCACCCGATGTTCTTTTCTCTCTTCAAGACATTTTTTTTTTGCTAGTGAGGACATGATAAGATGTAAGAAGATGGGTTGGCTATTATTTTTCAAGTGTGAGGAAGAGGGCAGAAGAAGTGAAAAAGAACTGTTTTTATAAAAATGCAACCACATGTGCATAACTTGTTCAGTGGTTTTTTTTACATGGTGGCTATATGTGTGTTTACTATAAAGAGGGTGGATATAGGCTCAAATGCAGCTTTACTATGATTACACAATTTTCACTGCTTGAATGCTATTTAAAACGTATTATTATCCTTATTATTCAGGAAAGTAGCTCGGCCAGTTTCTCTGATGAACCTGAATATTTTTTTTACCAGTCATTTGGTAGAATTGCAGGCGATTTACGTTATGACAATGCAACAAATAAATCTTGGATTAGTCTTGTGGAATTAAAATAATTTTGTTTTTGTATAAAGATCAAATAAAAAAGTGCAATAGTGTAGAAGTCAGTTGGTGTATGTCAATACTCCGCTAGCAAACTTAATTTTTTGTTATTTCGCAGTAATAAAGTTATCCCTGGATTGTCATCTTGCCACAATTGTACAATTTTTGTATATCCTATGCCTATAGAATATAGACTGTAGCGATGAGTGACAAGCCCCCCAAAGTAGAAGGCTGGTTAAACTATCGAAACACCCTTTTTGTCATGTTACACAAATATCAGACTAAATATTTCCGTGAAAGCGTCTCTCGGTGCGTGAAATAGAGTATTATCACGGAATGCCAAAATAGATTCATATAACATTTTCGCAGGTAATGGACTTCTTTCTTAAGATTGGGCTATGATGTCATGTTTTTTCATGCTGACCCTTTTTAACGTTCTCTAATAAATAACGATTTTATACCCTGAAATTCTTGTTACAAATGTATAAAGCAATTACTAAAGAATGCTTACCTACAGGTAAACAAGCCATTATATGCATAGACATTCTGACATTTACTTCGATTTGAAATTTTAAACGGCTATAACACATCAAGATCCGAATTACATAAGAACCCTTTTAGTATCTTGTTCTGTACAATATTTTATTTGTTTTCTATCCCTAAATGGTTTAGTCAGACCAGCGTCCCAAGAATGATCCATTGTTACAAAAAAACACTCGAAAATTATGATTCTGATTAAAATTAGCATAATAAGTGATTAGCCAGCCAAAACGCCGCCTTTGATAGACGCGCAAACACAAAAGAAAATCTATAAAACAATGATCAACTTGATAATAATTTCTGTTCCTAACTAGTCCATTTTCATAAGAAACAATCAATTTTGGTTGCGTTTTTTTCCTCGTAAATATTTCGCATTTGCACACAAACCGAACATATTTCTCGATTGAGATGAACTGTGAAATTGAGCCAAACCTTTTTACGTTGATGCCCCGTGAAAATGAAAATTGTACATGTGTTTAAAACTATTCATTTATGTACACAATGTAGGTATAATGTTAGCACTTGGTTAAATCGTAAAAATGCAAATATGTTTTTAGCAAGCTGTGCTTTTATCATGGAGGCGTGTCTCGCTCTGAGAGAGTAGTACATTTCTCACATGAAGTAATTTCAGCCCTGAGTACGGAGACGGGACTCACCTCACCCGTATTTTCAATACTATAATAGAATGCAAAATTGTTTTAGAGAATGGCCACATTTAACCGAAGGTATAGAAAAGGCCAAAAGCTATCCTGATATGTAGAGTACACGTAAAATCGCATTAAGATTACCAAACCAATGTATCCAAGAAAAAACCAGGCAAAAAAAATGTACACTGAAAATAGAATTTATTTCGTTTCTGAACAAAAGACGCAATAAAAAGGATCAATCGTGAGTCAGTTGATAGAAGATGAATCAACAGCTAAAAGAGAATCCCAGTAGGAATCTGCGAGAAGTTAAAAATGGGGTACCATTTCTGCAAATCACGCAAATGTATCACAAGAACAACAGTTCACCACTAGCAAATTCTGCAGCTTAGAGGATATGTGAGATGGTCATTCTTGATAGCAATTCTCGGGGGATGGATGAAGAGAAAAAATATATCTGGGAAGACTACATTAGAATAGAATCCATGCTGACAGGAAGGAATTTAGAGCATTCCCTACTCACAAGATGGCCATCTCAAGATGATGATGACTATCAGGTAAATTTGTTTCGTTGTCCTCTTCCCACCACGAAACTACGCAGGAGCTGTGGTCGTAATAAAAATGTGGTGTAATCTGCAACAGTGATAAATGATGAGTTACTTCATTCCTACAACGCCCATTATTAAAAGGAGGAAAAAATAGATTGCAACTGTAACAACTCTGGTGCTGTTAGAGTTTTCGGTTCCATCCCTCTGCAGGGTGATGAATTGAAGGGAATTTTAATACTCCCATTTAAGCATGTGGCGATTCTCTAACGGAAAACTATTTTGTTTGTTTTCCCCTTTAATTGATGATTTAGTGAGAAGTAGGAAGGCCTTTGAATTCATTTTTTATCTAACGCTATTTTATACTTCTGTTATGAACACGGCAAGTGTATTTTTACATACAACATTGTAATCGTTGCATGAATCAAAAATTGATATAAACAAATAAATCTGCAAGTGGTCAGCAGAAAGAGAATATTATGTACGAATACAAGATATATTTATGAGTGTAATGAAAATGTCTTTGACCTTTTATTATACAAAGCTGCTAGAAAAATTACCATGTATGGGATAGATTTGTAAATGCTCTGGTCACTTGTCTGTTTAAACTGCATAAAACAGCGTATCTTTTGCAGACCACGGACTCCACCCTCCAGTCGACCTTGTTGATTTAAAGAACACTGTAAAAGGTTATAATTTTATACATGAACGGTGCTGTATATGAAAAACTGCTTCCTTTGAAACGGCTTTGTTCAGGCATTTTGCTCTCCTACAGCTTTAAAGAATATTGTGGTCACTTTGCAAACACGAGGAATTTTTTATGCAAAAGTTGTTCCTGTGTTGAAATAACATTAGTGAAATGACAGACATAATATATTAGTAAAAGAGTTGCATGTTTTCTTGTAATTTTATGCACTGTTTATTGTTGGTGAGTGCAAAGTCATTAGAGATGATATCTGAGCGAACGGTCAAATTTTATTGTCCTCCTTGTGTCCATTAATATAAAATTTAGACGAGTTTCTCCGCTGAGGCATGAACATGATACTGTCCTGGCTAATAAATTTTGCATGGAAAAGATGAAAGGAATTGGGATAATCTGACAAAGAATTCAAAGGAGAAAATTGCATAACCCGAGGCTGGACAAGATACACACCTTGTTCAGTGGTCAATGGTAAAGTATTATAGTCGCGAGCTTCAATGCGTCAAACCGACCAGCTACCAGGTAGCCACGTATTTGTATGATATGACCGAACTGTATCTTTGGGGCAAGATATATAAAAGATTATCAACATAGGCCATTGGGTTTAGCAGGCTGGCCAATTGAAATGAGATTTCACTGGAATGCATTGCTTCTAACTATTTGCAGATTCGGTCTTGCGGAAAGTGCCAAAGACAAAATGAAATTCATACAGGCGACCACGACAAAGTTGGTTGATACTTTAATGTAAATTATCGCCCTTCGGAAGTTAGTGAGATATGTTGTATTTCTCTAATGATAATGAGTTCAAAACAGAAGTAGCAAGGTTTAAGAATGTTTTGAGCCCTTAAGATCGCAACGTACAGTTTGAATATTACTACAGACTAATTAGTTTTCGGCTTACGTAAGGTTAGCTTGTTTTCCGCACCCATACGTTACACCGGCAGTCGCCCTGAAACATTTGTTGCCAGAATGTTTAACTTGTAACTTTTGTTGAGGGCATGCTGTAAACATTGCAGAATCCGATATTAATACATAATACTTTTGCGTATGAAAAACCGCTTGGTTGTAGATTGTACAAGTCAAGCCTCTTTCTTCGGATTGTCAGAAGAACCGTTTTTCGTTATACTACGCTACAACTTATTTCGTCTATCATATCTTAAAACTTGAAGACTTTAAAGCAAATCCTGATATACATGATATTTACATTCCTTACTTGCGCTCAAGTAAACATGTCATATTACACGAATTCTTGCGATTTTAATAGGATGTATTGATGTTATGATGTGATGATGAACATTTTTAATTAAACTTCTACAAGTGCTGCTCTGAGAGCTCTTCACTTTGAGGTTTTCATTGTGTTTCAAGTGAAAATTGTATACGGTAAGTTTACAATTGTGTTTTAGTTTCTCATTTATGAAAACAAACTAACCGCACACTCTAGTATGCTACAAATAGCAGTTGCAAGTTGCAATACTGGTCAAAACAAAGTATCAGAAGATATTACAATTACAGTTGAATTCAATTTTTTTTCTGATAATATCTAAGAATTTGATATTTTATATTCATGCATAAAAGCTACCAAGTATTACGCTAGTTCTTTTCTTTCTATTTCTATATTGGGCTATAGAACGATAGATCATTTGAGCACTATTTAAGCATTCCACCTACCCGTCGGACAAGTGAAAAGAAGTTTGGCAACCGATTTATAGACAAAATTATATACTTTTGGTTTATTGCCGATGAAAAATATGACAAAAATGAGTGTGCTTTGAAGATGGGTCTTCTTTGAGTCCGAACAGTCCATACAAAAAATGAGAGTCATGTAAACCATGAGTACTGAGTTTCAGAATCTTTCACAAACATAAAATCATAGGGAAATTGAAAATGTAACGCTGACGCTGCCATGAAAGTGCATGTTTGAACGTGGCAATCTGGTTTAGGCCAAGCCGTTCGTCTCGGCGAAAGGAATGATAATGACAGGACACCACTACTTATTATGCAAATGTAAGCTATATAAATATTCTCTATTCACTTTCATCAACGTACCCTACTTTTAATTTTCATCACCTCCTAAAACTGTGCTCTCTAGCATCTATATAAGTGCTCGCAATAATCTACAGCACAAAATGCAATTCACTGGCCAAACTCATAATACAATGCACTCATGTTGACTTAATTCCTAAACTACATCATAGATTCTTAGAAACGTTAATTGGATTTGTCGTACGTGTGTGTGCGTCGTCGATAACGTGAGCAAATTACCGCAAAAATTTGTCGGGTGCATTTGACCAGAAATAAAACATGATTGGCCAGCAAGCGACATAAAAAAACAAGTTGTGATGCTAAAGCGTTAATAATTTACGACTCATTTCTCTTCATTCAACTACTCTACAAAGTTATTTTAGCAATTTAAAGTTGATTGGTCAACAAATTGAATCCTGTAGTTTTCCATCGTGTGTATGGGTTCGGGTGTGCTACATTGATATCCCTTTTGACTCTCTTACCTCATACTATACTTTTACCAATAGCGAAATAATAAGTTACACCATGTGCCGTTGAAAATTATGACCAACCCCGTCGAGTCCCGTTACTGGGATCAAGTTGGTTGCATGTAAACACGTGGATTTTCATATAAAATGTTGTCTCTTTTCAAAACGACAACCTCAAAACATAATTTTTAACAAAAAGTTACTCAAAGGCTACAAAACAACAACGCAATATTCTTGTCAATTTCGTCATCACGAAGACTTTGTTCAAACTTTACCAAAATCCTCATTTGTTCTATATTTTACTCATCCCTGAAGGAAAGTTCATTAGGTAGTGCAGGTGCATCCACAGTAAAAAATAAAAACTGCGCATCACAGCAACCTAAAAAAACAAGATCATCTTTTGAGTCAACAAGAACATAACACTAAAAGTGAACAGTGAACGCTCTAAGCACTGTCCTATTACGAGAGTCATCAATTCTCAACTAATGGACTTGCTGCATTACCCGTATCATTTTCTAAATACTTTTCGCCGAGCCGCCACTACGCATTCAAGACAACAAACTGTGAAAGCAACAGTGACTTTTGAGCGTACAGAGTTGTACAGCTTTAAAATACGGAAAACACGATTCAAGATAAGCACTTGAAGCCCCTGCTGAGCAAATTTAAATATTTGTTCATTACAAATCTACTGCGTTTTTCGTTATGTACACACCATCAACGGATCAGATTAGGAGAATCCCTTGGAGCAGGTAAACAAAGTTTACTAGAGACGCCAATAGAAAATACGTAACAACAGCAGCATCTTATTGCAGCGAGTCAAATGAAAAGTAAAAATAGTAAAAAGAAAATAATCGTATTGTTATTGCTCTCGGACAAATTCTTTCATCGGGTACTACTTTTTAACGAGATTAAGATTGAGATGTTTATGACTTTCGAATGAATCTGCATGTCATACATGAGAGGATCGGTTATAGGAATCATGACATTCAGAAGGTTTTTGTTTTGTTTTAATGTAGTACTGTTGAACGAACGTGATATGTTACTCACGACGGAGATCAAGAGGAAAAGGAAAATAATACAAAAAACATTTTATAATTGGCCAACTGCAGAACACAGTGTTTCAAGGAGGGAAAGAACTTGTTTGTGAAAATAATCGGAAAAGAGCATACAGAATTAGAATTCAGTGGAAGATGCACTAACTGCGTGATAAAACGTACGGTTTTACCCTGAAGTCGATGTTCTTATGAATATTTGCTTTAAAATGCAAAATAGTATTTCCTAGTATTAATGGTTATCACATTATGGCTATGATATCCAGGCAGTTTACATGCAATTCCAATCGAAAAGGTCGTGCAGGTCAGAAGCTAAGATTTTTCTGGTGAAAACGAGTGCGGCATGACTAAGAGTGTGAAGCATTATGTCCATGGGCTTTCTTATTACAGTTAAATTATGCGTTGTATGTTTGAGATTTTTTTGTCAAGACTTTACTCATTCAATACTTCAAATGATGTAATGACGTATAAAAATGATTGATAGTGTAATATAAATAATCCTTTCGTGAGCTTCAAGCTCTTTGAGGTACACAAAGATTAAAAACTGGATTTGTATTTGTTGTGCCTAGTGCCTACGCATGATGAATATCTGTGCGGAGTGCAAAGGTGTATACAAAACTCATCTAAAAATGTTCAGGTGTATAAGGCCAATCGTGAATGTTAAAGGTTAATTGCAGGTAAAAGTAACAAGAAAGTTTATTTAACTAGCTTAATCGTGTTGCATTTGTGTAAACCATGATTTGCATTGCATTAAGTATCCAATTAAGTCAACCGTTAAACTATGCCTTTGCCATATAACTTTTAGTTTTTCAGATTACGTACATCAGACACTATAAAATCAATACACACATAGTATAAAGGTTCTCATAGGCGGGTAACATAGGTATGGTATAACATGTCTAACGTACTTTCTCGGACATTTGATTGTATGGTAGTGACTAGCACTTGATGCTAATGCTCATTTATTCAACTATTGTTGTAAACAATATAGCAGATTGCACACGAAAAATAAACCTCTTGTCTAAGAATAAAAGCGTATTTTGATAATCTGCTGCTGATTTGAGATGACTGAGACATAAAAATTGATGGTCCATCATGACATGCCCATTAGATTTTACTTCGATTTTAATGGATTCTCTCGCTCTTTTCTTCAGAAGCTATTAGACTCAAATATTACATATTACTCGGGTTGAAGTGATTGGTTGTAAACTTTCACTCACTTTCATATAAAGAAGCTAACGGGACTAAATCATTAAACATTTTGCACTCTAAATCCACAAAATTTGCTAATTGGGGGCGGAATCGACGAGATATGTAAAAAAAAAAAAATCTTTTTGAATTAGTATGCATGCAAAAGGAAGAGATTGACAGAGTTGGGCATAATTTAATGCGCAATTACATAGTTTACTCAAAATACCGTAAACGTCGATCTGCCATGAATTTTCTCTTGACGTTTACGAACAATTCAATCTATTTCATTCAAAGTTTAAAATAAGTTGCCCATACAGCCCAACACTAGAAATCCTTTAAATTTGGCCAGCTTTATAATATGCTGCATAATCGATTACGATTAGTCCAATGGACAGCATTTAAATGATTGGATTCATCATAATCATACATTTATAGAACATTATGGAAAAAGACTTGTCAAAAAGAGAAAATCCCACACGGGGTTTGATGTAATGACTTGGCATCTTTCAAAACTGACAGAAATGAATTGCATCCGTTGCGAAAAATGTCGATCTGTCTTATCGCCTGATGCATGCACTACCTAAAAACAAAAGACTAACTTGAACTTGGTTGCAAATATTCTTCACGTTTATGCAACTTCTTCATTTTCATTGTCAAACAAAACAAAGGCGATTTTTAATCTTAACTGCGTCTGTCATTAATTACAATTCATACTGTAGGGCCTGACATGATGTAAGAAGAACATCGTAATTTAGGAATGGGCGTATATCTTATTTTGCCAGTCATTTAACAAATTTATCAATTAATTTGAGGAAAATGAAGGCAGGAAATTGGCATGATGCAAGCAAATAGACCTGGGTGGAGACTAGAATCTTTTAATGTCAATGTCCTGTAATCTTTGAAATAATAATCAGTACGTTTTTTTACTTTGATAAATCCATCGATGGACGATGACACTGTGACTATGTAGAAGCTGTGTCGATTGCTGGTTTTAAGTAGGTATTATTATGGCTATTTCGGGCCACAATCAAAAACACGTTTTCGCTGAATTCTATTCTCCCGCAAAATTGCATAAATGTAAGAACATTTTATGTGTATGGATTACGATAAGAGTTTACGTAAAGGTCACTACTCTGTTTATGCTTGTTACATGCATTGTATTCATTTTCTTGGCATTTGCATCGGATATTCAATTTGTACCTAAAAAAGTGACATTTCCTATGACATATTCTAGATTTTTTTTCTATTTCCTACAGTGAAATTATAATGTTGGTAAAACTGCACTAACGAGATACTTGAGATATGTCATGGGAATAATGACAATGATTCTTTCTTGTCACTTGTGGTTCTATGTATCATTTTTTGTAGTTTGCTCGGTGAGCTGTTATCGTAGTCCTAATATGTCCAGCTTTTACTTGGCTTTTACAAGACAACTGATCTCGTGATTTAAAAATCCATTTTCAACACCTGTGTGGATGCACCCTTTCATATGAGGTTCAACCTTTATAAATTTGAATTGGTAATCTAACCACGAAATTGAAAATTTCGCACAAAGTACTGGAAATCAGAACCTCAAGTCTGTCACAAATCGCAAATAAAATTGTGGTATAAAACCATCACGTTTGTCTGGTTCTAAATAAGATGTCGCATGTTTGTATGCAAGCTTGCCCTTGAATAGGCATTTTGATTTCATCATTTTCTTTACATTTCTATTTTGCAAACTTTGTATTCTACCCGAGTGGAAAGTCAAATGTACCTTTCATGACATTTACTACCAGACACACATAACAGGTTTTCTTCAGTGAATCAATAAACGCTAATCAAATTTCCCTACCACCAAATTATATGACTGAAGCTTCATTTAATAACAAAAAATTGATTGTGTTTGTTCTGAATGGTTCATTTATGGCTTCATGATCACTTAAAGTCGAATTGTGGCCAAAATGCGCCTATTTTGCAGCCCCTGATCTACTTATCTTCAGTCTGTCAAATATTTTTTATGTCTCACCTAATTTTTAAGCTATTTTTCTTCCCCAGACAGCTTGACTTGGGGTAATTTAGTTTTCTCCTCGGGTATCTTTGTCGGTTAAGATTCAGTTGAAATTGAAAAATCCTCGTTGAACCCGCCGTTTATCACACGATATCTGGAAAGACGGGTCAGAGACACAAATAAATTCATCTAAAGCGTGATTCAAATTTTAATGTAGTACATAAATAACATCGTATCTAGTATAGGTCAAACATTGCCAGATTGCCACAGTTTTAAAAGACTGACTAAGATTTTTCACCACAAATAAGGTTACTTTTTTAAACTCGCTGGTTATCTTCCTCCGACCATTGACCATAAAAACTTTGTTGACATGATTTATACTGATAACATTATCCCTCTTTCTCCTACATTTGTGGTGATTCAGAGGCAACGTGGTAGACAGCTAGTCTCAACAAACTAACACGAAAGATTTTTTCACAAGAAAATCTTGCCTGAATCCTAATTTTCAAGAGCTTGTTTTGCTTTTAAGTGAATTTTGGCAACACTTCATTCTTAAATATCTCATCACAGGTAACAAATCAAGGAGTAGACAGTCATTGCATTTTTCCGTCATGACTTGAAATATTGAACTTTTGTTCTGCTCCTCATATACGGGTTCTCCACCTAGATGACCAACACTAATTTTAAATTGAATCTTTCCTTCATACACCACACACCTTGATGATTTTATTCTGAAAAGGTAAAACGATCAAGTGGTTTACTAATTTTGACAGGTTTTAGCCAAAAAGTCAAACGTGCATAATTGATTTAAATATTCCTGACAATGGGAGATTTATAGCTGTACCTCAACAGTGTTCTAACCACTGGCAAATTAATTTAACGAGAATTGCAACGGTGTTGCATGCATATAAATGAAATGAACTTATAAAGTCGGTATACATGGTATATACTCTTAAAATACTTTGTAATAATTTTGGCACTAAAATTACGACTGCTGCTCGCACCCCATAGGCACTCATAACTATTATTACAGCATATTGTATTCTATTTCTTTTACCGTTTAATTTTAGTCGTGACTTTACCGATTTCTTGAGTTACGTAAACAAAAAGAATGAGCTGTGAGCTAAAGGTATTTTCTCCCTATGAAGTCTGTCCTTATTCATAAATTCACTGATGCAAACGGATAGCTCATCTAGAAAGATGATATACGTTGATTTTATAATTCTTTGTGGTTACTGTTTCGTTCACGACATACATACCGACATGTCTGCTATTTTTGACGGTCAACGTTACATTCTATAGTTCCTGACCAGTCTGAGTTTAAATCAAATTGTCTCACGTTTAATTTTAGGTAATTTTCACCAAGCAGGATGTTAGTAAGCAAAAAAAAAAATGATCAGCGAAAAAATGGTGTAATGCGGGTAGTACAAAAGAAATACTACTGTGTATGACTTCATTGTTCGCCCCGTGAAAATTACTTACTGATGGTATAAGCATGACAATTCAAAGCGTAATTACACAGTCGTTTTTTATAGTAGGTACAATCAGCTACCTTTTGTTGAAATTACACTGCCCAAATGAATATAGTGCTTAAAACCTCAAAGGCAAAATGAAACCTGGTATATAACGCACGAAAAATCCATTCATACGCATTATATAGAGAAAACTATATGTGTAATTACTACCTATTATAAACTATTTTTAACAAATCCATTCAGAAAAGCCGTCATGATTGCAACTGTACAGTTTAATGCTAATGCGAATGATGATAACGATGACACAAACTGCAAATACAGTCATTAATCTTGTTTCTATTTTCATTCACATAAGGAATGTCCTTCTTTTTTTTTGTTTTTAGATGCGGATAACTGCAATAACCTGGTTAACAACCGCACTCCTTCTAACTAGAGCTCACGGGGGTGAACGATCATCGAAACAACTCTTTTATACAACATATCTCTATCCCTCATCGTCATCTTCGGGTTCATCACTGGGTAGTAGTGGAGCAAACACGGGTGTCATTTCAAATAGCAATGGATTCCTCTCTCCGCAACTCTCAATCTCCCCGTTTCAATCTTTCTGGTCGTCACTTGGAGATCATAAGGGACGACAGAGTGGCTCATTGATACCTGTCACCAATAATGAAAACGAAGCGTACCAGCAACAACTCAGACAGCAACAAGTCTTGTGGTCTCCAAGCCTGCCTTTAGGAACTTCTCCGTTTATCTCTGCCCCAATACACCAACAGCTCCTGCAGCCGCATCAACAGTCCAATCAGTATCAACATCACTCACATTCCGGCTTGACAACAACAGGAGGGAGCAGCTCTAATAATAACATTGCTCCCTCATCTCATCCTGCGAGTAAAAATGTAAAACATGTTTCACCATCTCCACTATCCTCAAACGCCCATTTCATTTTACAATCTTCGCAACAAATTGGCCCTGAATATCAAATTAACCCAACCTCGTCTCCTTCAGTAGCACCTAGCAGCAGCCTGCCACTCATCGGTTATGTTAATGTTCCATTGAACCCAACTTATAATGTGTGGAATCCATACGGATCCACGCAAACCTCAGCCACCGCCCTTCAATCTGGATTACTTTCACCGACAGCTCCCAACAAACAATGGAATTTACAGTTGAAAAGCTACGAGCAAATTCAAAATGAGCTCCTTGCCAATTCAATTATTCCCACAAGTCTTCATCAGAAAGAGACACCTGCTTTTCAGCGTGGACATATTGAAGCATCCCCACCGGGAGGTATTGTAAATTCGGGTTTTGTTCGGGGACATATTGAGGCAAAACCAGGTTTACAAGAATTCCATCAAGTGGTTGCTGGCATAAGAAATTCTGGACAAAATAGTATTCGACAACAGCAAATCTATCAAGTTCCAGTGTCATTTAATCGTGGAGCTGTCGAGCACAGGTATCCAGAGCCTGAGCAAGTTCATGCGACAACTTATGACACACCGACGAAAAACGTTTTGTGCTACTACTCAAGTTGGGCATTTGACAGGAAAGGGGAAGGGAAGTTTATCCCAGAGAATGCAGACCCCACATTATGTACTCACATCATTTATGCATTTGCTGTTCTGGATAAAAGCAAGTTTGCTATCAAAGAAAGTGATCCGACAACAGATAATAAAAAATGTAAGGAAAATTAAATGCATATTGAAAAAAAAATGCTGATGCTAACGATGAAATATATAACAGCTTATCTTGAGAGAAATGCACAATGGACAGCCAGAATGATATCCTGTTGAAAAAAAATCCAATAAAGGGATGATCCATAAAGAACGTCACATGTAGTGAAGCTTGTGTTAATTGTGAACGGCCCAAAAAATGATTGTATGGGAGTAAGTCTTCATCAGTTGACTGGACGGGCCAGGTCAGCCGAGAGGATCAAACCCCACAGTCGATAGCCGAACCCCGCCGTCTGTCAGAGCCGCCCCAACGCCGGCTGCCGTGTCTCCCCCTCCAGGCTCCTCGCCCGCTCCCTCCGG
>JAAXOA010000758.1:0-19986 GCA_036561885.1 Salina celebensis
AAACCTTGCAACCTCAGCTCGACATAGTATAACTCAGGTTGTATGTACTTCCTTCAAGTAAACTGAGCCATTGATTGCGAATCTTGTGATTCTATGGATTTACGTTTATTATATCAAATGGTCTGGTGCTTGGTACTATTTTATCATAAAATGCTACTTGCCAAGGGTTTCATGGGTTTATGCTAGACTTTTACTACAACTTGGGCAGAGACGCATGACGAAGATTTTAAATATTCATAATAATGACAAGCCTCAATAAAGTATAGAGGAAAGGGAAAGCGTAATGGCATTGCTGGATATGCTGGTAAAACAAGTTCCTGATGACTTCCAACTTTCTATTGCCTTCGAATGTGTACTTATACTAAACATTTCTTTCTCCCGGAAGGGATAAGGCTGTAAACCATCGGAAAGTTGATTCATTCGACTCGTTGAAAGTGTGGGTGGGAGCCATAGTCTTGAGCCAAGGCTAGGCTGTAGTAAACTAGCTGCGATTAGTAAGTTGTTAGGTGAATGTGTTCAATGTTGTTAAACATGGCCATCTACATGATTCAGTGCGTGTTATCAAACCAGTAATTGAGTTTTCATTGATTTTTTCCAGGTATTCGGCTTCTTGGCAGGGTTGGCTGCTCTCCTGATGGCCATATTTGGGACACACAGAGCTGTGTCGTATTCATGCTCCTCAGCGTGAGGACACAGACCAACTTACATTGACTGAAAGAGCTTCCCGTGAAATGCAAATGATGCAAAAAGCGAATTCCGGTAGTCGGCAAGCGGCATCGTCTGTTGCCGCTGCCAGAATGTTACAATCTCAGCAAGCAATGGAGCCACCGGTTACGACAACCGTATGGCCCATTGACGATGTACAGCCCTGTTCGTCCAAACACATTACAGCCCCATCAAATAATTGTAATAATACTGGATCCCACGTTCACACGGGATCGTCAAGCTATTCACATGGACATGGGTCTCTACGATAATGAACAAATTATGCTTTTATCCTTAATTCTCATAGATTAAAAATATATCTTAGTGGATAATTTGTGAAATAAACTTACTCCTACTTTAGGTTTTATGTACACTCATGTACAGTGGTAAATCAAAAATGTAAATATTGTAATTGTAAAAAGAAAATAGTGGCTACATTTTATGTACATGACATTTTCCAAGATACTGTATTATATGCATCTTAGAAGCTGGTAGTTATGGAACGAGAGCAATTCAACACTGAATTCATACGCCTGATTTTATGTGTACTGTGTGCGTCAAGCAATATAGTACAAAAACATATTATGGGAAGTAAATTGCCTACTAAGGTTTCCCAAAATACAGAAATTTAAACACAGATGTCGCGAATCGTGGTATTGAAGAGGTAGAAATGCATGAGAATAATGTAATAATGCTTTCACTATATCCCCTGGCCTCATTATCATTGCAACAACACTTACTGTACTACTAACTCAGAACGTATAAAAAGTCATCGTTCACGTCCTTCAGAAACAAGAGAAACTTTGCCTACAAAACTTAATTATTCATGCTAACATAATGGTATGGACCGTTATTCTGTGTCAAACTTCAAAGGTTGTGCTTTATGGTATTTTTTATGGTTTATATGTTCTAAAGTATATTATCTACTGACGTTGCTGAAAACAGGATAAAATGTGAAATTGCAAAGTAAAACTTTACGATATGGTTATACTAGAGGCGAAAACATTTTGTTACTACTGATTTCTACTTGTTCAGTTTAACCCCATAATTGAAGCAATTTGCGAATGATGTCAAAGGACGTAGTCAAAACAGTAACATCAATACAGGTACTGAATACGTCTTACCAGAGTGCCAAACGATGATCCTACGTTTGAATTGTTTTGTGAACATGTTCTTGTTTCAATGATTGATTTTAGTTCAACGCACCCAAGTATGTAATTAATTAGACTTGCAATGACATTTGAGAAAGACAGTTAGTTTGCTGGTGACTACAGACAGCTAAACAACGTGCATGATCTATGTATCTAAATACCTATATTTAGAAACGCGTGAAAAGAAATGTCCTATTGCGTGAAAGAATCGTCATCGGTATGGGTCTGAATTATTAAGAACGAATGATAAAGCTAATATTTCTTCTAAGCTAGTCTATAGAGAACTCGTCTTAATCATCCTTGAATTCCACTTCAAGGAATGTCTTTCGCAAAAGGTTAAGTTACATCACAATTACATATAAGCAGTATGTAATGAAAAATATTTTTCATTGTACCTTGATCTTTATGTATAGATTTAACTTTCCGTATTTCAAATACAGTCTACAACTGTACTCCTGATAAGTAACACATTCCAAAGACTTTACAGCTTGTGTATGTAGCTGATAGTACTGAAAGTGCCCCCGTTCTAATTTTGTTGATAGGTTCCTTAACTTTAACCTCAAGTTAACTCCGTTATATCCATAACCACATATACCAACGAAACACCCTGATATATGAAATTCAAATCAAGAAATTAGAAAATGTAGCCCTGGAGATTAAACGATGTTTTAATTCTGATGTTTCTCTAACGAAGATGAGTTCAAAAAGAAAAGTATTGAAACGAAATTTGTAGGTTGTTTTGTTTTTATTTATTCCAATATTTAAAACTTCTACATTCTTCTGAGCGTACATCGACTAATGAAACGGCATAGTATAGTGCAGCACGAAATCCAAGTCTTTTCCGTTAAGGTCTCTGTTAAAATTGAAGTAATCATGTACCTATTCAGATTATAGAGAATGTAAAGATAGAGATTATCCGTGCAATGTAATAATAATCGAAGTTATTATTTTACGTAGAGAATTAAACTCTCCAAGTGTATTAAATCCATCCAACAATATTTAATCCAGGTATTTCTACTTCATGACACGTCGGTAGACAGTCACACTATAGTATTTGGCTTTCATCAAATTTCCTGACTTAAACTAATCCCAAGTTTAATATTTTGATATTTTTAATATCTTCACAGTAACATTTTCATGAAGGGCTCCCAGATTCTAAAATTACTCTGAATGAATACTAATGTACTTTTATAAAGATTCAGCCACGAGGAGATTGGTCTGTGACCGTCAGCCTACTTCATACTCTACTTATAAAGGCTCTCCCCAACCCAACGTAGTTTCTAGTGAAATTTGCGTTTTTTTAATCAAATTTGTAGGTAGGTGTTTATAATGAAGGAAATCATTTCTGTGACATGTATGTTTTAAATAGATTTTCGAAAAGTATTTTTGGCAACTAAACTATAAGATAGTTTTTATCCACGCACCCATGTCCTTATATCCTCCCTTATGATTGGTATGGAGACGGAGATAAAGATTGATTATAGGGAATATGACCCTCTATTTCATATTATGGGATTCTGTGGAAAGCTGGAGAGTACGATTGCAGATAATTGTAAAGAAGATATTCTATTCAAAAGAGAAGCATAAATTGTATGTACTATTATTGTCCATTATTAATATTGTTTGTGAAATCCGTCAAATACTCTGCTTTTGGATTCGATAATTACAACAAATACTTTAAAATCTAAAACACTTTATATATGTCTATCTATACAGAATAAACAGTAGGAACTACTTTGAAATATAACACGTGTTCAAATTCTTAACCTGATTCTGATTCATCGGAAATTTTGTTTGGAAAAAGGTATAAAACGATTTGAGTGGAAGACTTGGATTTAAGTTTGTCTCTTTTAGTCTGTAATGATGGCTAAATTGGATTACTCATGCATCGGCTATATTATACATATTACATATTATGTGATAGCACCCTTATCTAACTGTGTTGTATCATTTCCTTATCAACCGGAGCAATTTTTTTATTGATTGATTACATGCGTGTCATATTTGAGCTGATTGAATTGTGGTCATTAGTAATGCGGACTTCAGCAAACAAAATCAGTGCCAGTTGTGCTTTTATCGGGGTTTTTTAAGTTCAATTATTTTGGGATTTCCATTATTTTGCTTCATGCATACAAGTTCACAACGTGGGTAAACTCAACTTAAGCCCGTTTTTTAGAGGAAATGAAGATACTCATATAAGCGATTGTGGTACCATGTCCTCATAACACTAGTCAGCTTGTAGCATGTAACCCCGTCCCGTAATATATTTATTTACAATAACATCTTACATCGTTATCACATCTTTTTTGAAGTTTTTGCAACGCCTATTTTGAATCATCGCACATATCGGAACTTGCCAACTGGCACATTTAATTTTTCGTAATGGAAGTTTTTGGCATTAGCGTTTCCGTGCTCTCTGCTCTCATAACGTTCTTTATTGGAAGTCTCACCTATTTCGTATGGTAAGCCAAAATATTAGAATCTGAACTGAACCTTGTTCCTTTAAATATTTAATTAATTTCATCCATGAAAGCAACAACGTCGCATTTCACTTCGTCATAATAGGTTTCTTTTTCCCTTTTTGCAAGCGTCTCACGGGAGTACTCTCTCCAAACGTGAACTGACATGCTTTCTCTATTTGTGTTAAAAATACATATCAGATTCACTCTACTAAGCGAGATATCCATTCAGTTTGATGTGCCTCTTATTGTGTTTTATGACTTCCACTTTCTAAAACAATTACATGGAATAGTAAACATTCCTCGTCTCGGTAATAGCTGAGCTGTACAACAAAACAGGAGAAAAACAACATTAAGCCTGTTTCGCAAAAAGGAAATTAGTTGGTAAACGAGATGGAGTAGCGTTACACCGCACCGGTGGTGTACGTGATAGATGCAACTGCTACCATATTATTGTTTTCCTTGGGTAAATATATCCGTAGGAGCAGAAAACGAGTTCTAAATCAATGGAAGCGAATGGGAATAAAAGGGCCGGAGCCAGACTTTTGGACAGGAAATGCCAAACAGTTGACTTATGGCAGAGTGGTAAGTGGCTTGAAGAAAGTCATGAAAAAATACAAGTCAAGTAGAAATACTATTTTGTTATGTACAATGTACATACTCCTCATTATCAAACTAGCAGAAAATATTGCTCGCTGATGCTTATACTTACTTACTTTATCATTTCATTTTATGTAAGAGACTATGCTGTTTGAATCCATGTAAAAGTTGACATTCCAGGACTTGTGTACTTTATTTTGCTTGATACTTATTCATTTTCACTACAAGTGAGTTCAACATGGGACTATGATTTATTGTCATTTGTTTAGGACACACTTGGCGTTCTCCAGGAGTGGAGTAAAAAGTATGGCAGAGTTGTTGGATACTACATAGGGCTTCGTCCACAGCTAATGATCACCGATGCCGACATGGTGAAGGAGATTTTTGTGAAACAGTTTTCCAATTTCGTCAACAGGCCAGTAAGTCTGAAAAATAAAGAGTAACTTCACTTCTATGAGTAAATTGAATTACATGAATCTAGAGACTCCAGGCGGGCTAAAAGAATGTCCCCTGAATTCTTTCTTAAGTATTTATGCGAACATGCATATATAGGTTTAGAGACTTTTCAGGGAAGAGTATTTATAAAACATGCTACGATATATGTTTAACTTTCTACAAATCTAGTAACCTGTGTGGCAGCAAAACAATATTTTTCTTTTACTACTTTTCTCTTTTACTTGAAAGGACGCTCAAGGGGAGACAGAACACAATTTGGCAAGATTGCGAGACAACGAGTGGAAGGAAAATCGACGGGTGTTAAATCCTTCTTTTACGACGAAGAAACTCAAATCTGTAAGTTAATTACATTGGCACAAAAACATGGAGCAAAGCAAAATGAAAAATGCAATACATTAATTTCACAAAAGCTTTTCTCCATTACCATCTAATGACATCTCAAACTTTACATGTTAATCACGTACAAAAATAATAATAACAGTTGTTTTAATTACAAAGGCGAAAATCATCCATTTCCTTGAAATTTATGACGCTTTTGGGGGAAAATACTCATAAACTAGACAGAGTTACCTTCTAACTTTTCATTACGAATTTTTCGTCTTCCAGCTTGCTGTCATGATGAATAACGTAGAGGATATCCTGATAGAAATCCTTGATGAAAAAAGCAGCAAAAAGGAGACCGTTGAGGCATATCGCACAGCTCAAGGACTAACGATTTCAGGTTATAACAAAGACAGCCTTTGCCATGGACGTTGACTGCCAGAAAAATGAAAATGTAAGAACGATTCTTTTCACTGTCAAACTGATATTGTGCAATAAAGAGGTGTATGAGCCCGACCCATTACATAACGATAAAAATAATAGCCAAGAGTCTTAAGCTCACAAAGCGGAAATGAATCGGTTGTTGCCAGCTTATATTATGGAGGGATGAGGTAAGTCCAAGCGAAAGAAAAAACCGGAAAAATTACACGTGATACGCTATACATTAAGGTTGAGTGGAACATTATCTGCTATTTGGGGTCTGATTAAACCTCATGTCATGATGATTATAGCCATTCAAGTAATGTTTTAGACATATCTTTGTAACAAAGCGAAGTGTGTAAGCTGGAGAGAATTCTATCTAAATATTGGTTTAAGCTTTTAAGAAGATTACTCAGTCAAAGTTGCTACTATTACTGTTTTTAGTGATAAACCTAAGACATGACGTATGTATATAACATGTACAATGTAATAAGTATCAATTGCTTACCTCACAAATGCATACTAACTCTTTTCATTTGCAGCACCCGTTGTATCAAAACATCAAAAAATGGCTGAACTATCCTTTCAGTCCGTTGATATTTCTAATACTTGATGTTTCCTGGACTCAAACATGTCTTCAGATTTTTGCTTCGTTTTGAATCGAGAAACAAAATTTTCAATGACATTCAGGACCATATTCGGGGAATCATATAAATATCGAAGGAAAAGTCCTGAAGTATGTTTGAAGTTATACCGTTCTTGAAAAAAGAGTGTATCCATGTAAAGTTGGTTCCCAATTTTCTTGTTCCACTTAGGCTAACATAGGTCAAACCGATTTAATCGGACTAATGATCGAAGCCTCGCAAGGGAAACACGTTTCTGACCAAACCGCAGAACTAGTTAACGATATTTTGAAAGATGATGATAACATTGGTGATAAAAGCCAGGCGAAGAAAACTCAAGATACGCTGGCAAAGTTTAAGAGCGGAAAATATCTTCTTTCTGGTAAATGTTTTTGAAACCCTTGTTTTGGGCTAAGAATTCTTTGAAGCGGTTTATAACGACTGATTATTACTTTAGATGACCAAATCGTTGACAATTGCATTTTGTTCCTAATGGCCGGGTTTGATTCAACTTCAAATACACTGGCATTCGCTCTACATCTTTTGGCGAAGGAGCCAGAAATTCAAGAGAGAGCGTATGAAGAAGTAATGCGAGAAATCGGCGATCTAGTAAGTTCAACATCATATTTCAAATAAAATTAAAATTAGTACTTTAACAATAATCTGAGACAATGGACTATGTAGAAATTAATTACGGCAGAGGACAGCAAAAAATTAGTTTACATAGAGAGAATAATATACGAGACCCTGAGACTTTTTCCGCCTGTGCCTGTGTAAGATTTCCAAAATCTTGTTAATCATGAACATGTTGAAATTCCAATGGAATAATTCTTATGAACACAAAAACATGATAAGATTCCTTCATCGGGAATGTAAGGAGAGTGTTACCATCAAAGGAGTGCACATACCCGCTGGAACAGTTGTGGAAACACCCCCATGGGTGCTTCATCGAGACCCAGAGTATTGGCCAAATCCTGACAGGTTTGATCCAGACAGATTCGCACCCGAGAATGAAACGGAAACTCAAAAATATGCGTTTGCACCGTGGGGTAAAAGGCCCTAGAATGTGCATTGGTGCAAGATTTGCATTGATAGAAGCATCGACAAGTTTGGCAAAAATTATTAGACAGTTTCGTATCCTTCCTGCCAAAGATTTCAAGGTATTTTATACGTGTTTTATAATATTATACATAAACGATCTAAATTAATTTGAAGTCTACTTTGTCTAATAAGTAATTAGCAACTGATTCATGCCTGGCGTTTTTTATATAGGAGAAATTGACGGTTCAGGTCAAATACATTTTACTCAATCCAGCCGATGACATAAATGTGATGTTCGTCAAACGTTGACAGTTTTTGTAGAAGATCAGCATTATGTATTTGTGTGTCAATCAAACTGTTTTAAATAAATTTTACAAAACGCGTTTAGATGTTACACATAATTGTTGGGCAATGCATGAGCACGTGTGTGCGATATTAATATTCAGCAACGAATTGTAAAAACGTCGCATCTTCCATTCTCTCTTGAGCTGTGTGATGTTCGAGTAAATGGACACACGCCCAAATTCCTTAGTGAGCGAATTACTGACTCATCAATAAACAAGCGTGTTCCTGAATATTAAGTAAACTGCTTGCTTTATAAAATGATGAAACACGTCTGTCACAGTTTTTACTCAAACTAAAAACCAACTGCATAACTTGGAAATACCATCGTGGCTGGAGATCATTTTTATGCATTTGCAGGTAATAAGTTGTCCCAATCGCTGCAAACTCAAGGTTCTTATGGCTCTAAATTTCAGGAGTGGAATGTTCTAATGGAACATCCTCAATGTGTTTATACGAAACTGGCGTGGATGAAGAATAGCAACAATGTTGTGTTGCAAAAATTCGCTGTATTTCTGCATCATGTTTTGCTGATTATTCTAACTATTGTTTAGTGCTATTGTTATTTTCTCTGAAGATCTTCAGGATTTTGTTCCCGATTTCATAGTGTTGAGGCTACGAAACAGACTTTAACAGGAAGTAACAGCAGTAAAATGGATTTCATTTGATGGCTTGGTTGTAAGGTTTTTTATGTCAGACATTTCGTATTGTACGTCTATTACTGCTGTATTTCTCTATTTCTCTGCTTGGAAATGTCTGTTTTATTGTTAAACGCATACGCGAAGCATAAAAAGCATTCACTGGGAGTAGTTTAGACGCTTATTATGTTAATACCAGAACTATCGTTTACAAAGCATAATCACTTCTACCCATGCAACTGTCATTCCTATTTAATCCGGAGGAACAGCAAAGCTTCCTTCACTTCCTACAAGGCGTTTTAAATGTCAGGGGTTTTGTTGATGTTCTGGAAGGATTTCTCCACAGGACTGGCTACATCCAGATCATTCGTGAAAAGTTATTGTTTCAGCTCTGTTTTATGCCTGTGACGCATCAATAATTAGCATACAAATTTATTACGTTTTAATTGAGTTCACTACTTCCTGTACTAGTTAAATTCTAGAATGTTGAGAAACAGTGCGGTGAAATCTACAGTGAAATGAGGACATTTCCCAGTGAAATCAAGTATTGTGTTCAATAAAAAATATTCAATAGTTTCCGAGAAAAGGGAATAAGTTAAATTCTAGAATGTTGAGAAACAGTGCGGTGAAATCTACAGTGAAATGAGGACATTTCCCAGTGAAATCAAGTATTGTGTTCAATAAAGAATATTCAATAGTTTCCGAGAAAAGGGAATAAAATAAGGGCTAAAAATGATTTTATTTCTTGGGCTCCTTTATGTGACAATCGTCGCTGGACAAGTTTGTTCTCCTCCAGGACAATTGGTGATTTTCTTTTTCAATTCACTGGAATTGTTTGTAAAACAAATTCGTATTTATATTTTTTTAAATTATACTTTAGTGTACACGAACTACTGATTGCTGTAAAGGCTGCTGTGAAGCCCATGTGTGCGTGGACAGTAAGACAATCTACATTTTTCCAACTATTCAATTCTATATTTTGAAGAATCGCACATGTAAACATTTTTAACTTTTTACACACAGGATCTTTTCCATGTAGTAACGATCTCATTCAACAACCAGGTTTTAACTCATGTATTGGATATTATTGTCCAGTAGGACAAATCTGCTATCTAAGGGAGAGTAAGAATCTACCAAGGAATGAAGCAAATGGTTTGGCGTGCACAAAACGATTTAAAATTAAAACAGATATAAAACTGATATGACTGTTTAACTTTAGGTTTGCCCACCCGAAAATCCATGCCCGCGACAGCCCGTATGCCGCAGAGTGGACATGGTTAACAACTACTCTAATTACCAATACCGGAACTCCTTTAATCGGACTTCTGCTGGTCCAGCCTTTTGTTATATTAGTCTCACCGTTATAATTTTAACTTTAGTAAGTTCAACACTATTTTAGAGGAATTACATACCTCATCGATTGTTATCTTATTCATCAATTCATCACCATTTTTGCAATGCGTCACCAATTTCCCATTGTATCACATTGTGTCACACAAAATAATTTAAAGTAGCAAAAGGTCATCCACATCATGTTCCCTTCTGGTATTGCGTTATCCTCCCCAGAGTAATGAACTTCTAAAAGGGCAATACTGCAGACTTTGCGAGGACCGTGCTTCAGTAGTATACAGCGACAGCTTGGCTGGCGTAATGCAAGTAGCCACAAGTCCACATTCTCTTCCTTTTGGTTGCTTCATCTTTGCGACAGGGGTCGTAATTGGTGAATGTTTCGAAATCCGATTAGATGTCATTATGCAAGCATATGCAATTTAAATTACAAGTACTAAATAAAATTTATTGAATGAATAATCATGGTCACAGTGTATCGCTTTCATTGACCTGTCACCACTCTGACTGTTGTCGCATATTTCATCAATGAACTTTACAACACACGCTGACATGAGTACTGAAATAGATCATGAAGATACACACAAACAATGATTATGTACGCATTTTGGTATGGTACAGCAAGAGTAGTCAAATTGTGTTTGTTTACTGTTGAAAACGTCAGTTTGTGAGATATGTAGTAACACATGCAAAATAAACATTTAGAAAACGTGATGAAGTAACAAATTCAATTTCATTCAATTTTATATTAATAAATTGGCATATTTATCGTACTGTTTTTGTCCAATTGTAACTGGTTTGGCGTAACTCCTTCAAGAGCACACCTTTTACTAACTCGTGCCAAAGTCTTCGACACATAGACATTTACGATTTTGTGGCAACGAAAGCTTCATATAATATGTTTCGCTACTCATAATTATGCCAATGACCGTCGCAATGAGTTTCTCAAATTCAGGAGAGTCAGAGGTAACTAGGAAATTCATTTCAATCTCGTGTATGCAATCATAATACATTTAAAAAAATGCTGTCACAATGCTCCTGAAAACAGTATGTAAATTTGATAGCAATAGCATCTCCATCAAACAATATTGTGAAAACACAGTTGAAAAAGGAGTTACTCCCAAAAGTTACTTTGAAAAGGCATCAAAAAGGTCAATGTTCACAGAGACGATAAAAAATGGCAAACAAAGTTGTGTAGGTATCGGCAGTGTTACATTTTCAAAACTAACCGGTACATTTATTACTATCATTTTATGTTACTCAATAGCCGTTGGTGACTAAAGACACTTTTTGACAATGAGGACAACGCGAAACGAAACCGAATGTCTTTAGTAAAAATAAAACTAAATACGGAACAGTTGAAAAAGGAGTTACTCCCAAAAGTTACTTTGAAAAGGCATCAAAAAGGTCAATGTTCACAGAGACGATAAAAAATGGCAAACAAAGTTGTGTAGGTATCGCCAGTGTTACATTTTAAAAACTAACCGGTACATTTATTACTATCATTAATGTTACTCAATAGCCGTTGGTGACTAAAGACACTTTTTGACAATGAGGACAACGCGAAACGAAACCGAATGTCTTTAGTAAAAATAAAACTAAATACGGTTGTCAACTGTTGGGCCACTCCTTACTATTACTACTAACTGATTAATTATCGGGTTTAAAGAAATTGTGTGTATGTATATCCAAGAACGAAACATCGGTTTCTATCTCAAATGAACATGGTTGGCTTTTGATATTGATATTAGTTTCACGAAATATCTTGTTTTCTACAAAAATGTACTGAAAACTGAAGAAATTCATAAATTGATTGCTATCTAATTGAAGTAAAAGCATATTTTGAATTTAATTGTTTGCTGTGGACTGTGGACACTTGGGATATATATTGTTTATACATTGTACAATGTACACTGTCGCAAATCATGATTATTTGACTCGATATGGGTATGTTGAAAGGTTGCTAGTAATGAACTACAACTCTACAAGTAAACTTGTATCGAACTTGTAAAAAATATGACGCTGAGTATTAAAAGTGAGAGTGATTTCCCCTTCCTTGCAAGTTTTCATTATCATCCCATAGTAATTGGCAAAGTAGTGCAGTTCGCATCAGCGCCTCACTAGGTGTGGTGTGGCAACTGGCAACACGCTTTCTTTGATGACATGGATCGTTGAAAAAATTATATATCGCTTTTTGAAAGTCTCACAGTCCTCTATTCAGAGTGCATTTCAAGCTAATATACCATGCAGGTCTCTTTGTTGTCGATTTCAAAATGAACATCGAACATGTAGTCTTTAGGAGCTAATATTAGATGAATTTGTTCAAATTGTTAAGATTATGGTACTTGAATGAGGACTGCTTTCGAATTCTACTGGATGCAGTTGTGGCGTCATGTGAAATTGCAAGATTTGCATTTCTAACAGATTAAAATGCATTTTCGCAAGACAGCATTTTATTTGTTAATGAGCACTAATCAAAAACTTGTAGTGAATAAATCACAAGACTACGTTGTTTTGTACAGATGACAGATACGTTTTAAAGTATCTTTCAAACTTTTATTGCTTTTTAAATGCACCCTGAATGTACTAATGGAATGGCACAAACTTGTGCCAAGTGCATCGAAAATTACCAATAAAAATGTGTCGTCACTCTGTAGACAAAAAATACCATACGTATTATCGGATTGCCCAACTTAAATTTCTTTTTTTATNGCTTTTTAAATGCACCCTGAATGTACTAATGGAATGGCACAAACTTGTGCCAAGTGCATCGAAAATTACCAATAAAAATGTGTCGTCACTCTGTAGACAAAAAATTCATACGTATTATCGGATTGCCCAACTTAAATTTTATTTTTTAAATATATATATATAGATATTTTATATTTGCATGTATTTTATAGTTTTCTATGTAAAGTTACATATATATAATATACATTTTTAAACTCTAACTAAAATAATCACTTTTGTTTTATAAATGATCGTTCATCGGATCCACAACTGACGTCAGGCCAAAATCGCCTCACAAACAAAAGTTTGAAACGTAAAAACGAAACGAGTATGATCTCTATCACGAAGTAAAATATTTCTATTCTTGGGTTTTGTCGAAATGGCAACATTCTATATTCTAGGACGAAAATTACCGCAACAAAAGGTTTATGGTGTAAATGTAGAGTTCACCTGAAGATCGTTTCAAGTTGAAACGGTACTTGTAGTAGTAAGCCTTCAACACATCCGATAAGATTTCTCTAGCGGGCAATCGAAGCTCATAGAAAGTAATCACACGGAGTAGCTGTAAATATGCGTGCAATGATTTTTGAAACGACGGAACACGTTGATTTCCGCAATCTTTTTTTTCTAAAAAGTAAAAAAAACCTGTACGAAGACTACGCTACGTCAAGGATTCTTACAACTTACAATGCTCTGTAACAGTACCTCAAAACTCGGATGTACACAATCAAAACAATAATGCGTGTATATTTGAGAGGAACATGAATGCGTTCAAGTACAGTTTCGTTTCGAAATTCTTTCGTTGACGGAAAAGGTATTGTACATCGTAGTAAAACATTTAGCAGCAGTAGCGTCTTTTTAGGCTTGTGTGTGTCAAGTCCATCCCTAAAACGATGACGTGTCAACACGATATAAAAATGAATCTCTTTGCACTAGAATTCATAAGGATGAAATGTGCAAATGTTGACATTTCATTTTTAGTTTCATTATCATAAGATTAGCGTTCGTTCCTCTCTGCCTGGATGTTATTTTGATTTTTTGATGTCTCATAGCCTTACGTAATATGCGACGTTACGATGAAAGAGCAACTACGTTGTAAGCTGCACAGGTAATGTGTTTGTTTTTAGTTTGAATTTACTAGGAAAGAATGCGAAAATTCTAGTTTAAAATAACTGTAACCTCAGTAAATCTTGATTTATAGACGACAGCAAAGAAAAATCGAAATCCCACTCTTACTTGCGCATGAGTACGTTGAGAAGAGGAGTTCTCATTCTCATGCTGAAAGACGATTCAGGAAGAGTCTTTTGTCTGACTTATCGTTAAGATATACCGGCAAAGAATTGTTTTCTTGCGAAAGCATTATGTAAAGTTGACATTAACTTGATTACATACCTGCATGTCATTTAGTTATTGGCTAGCTTATAGTTTTGGGTAATAGGCATGACCTGTTCTAATAGTAATGACTATTATAGATTTTATAGCTACATATAATTCAAGTAAGTAATTGGTAAATAATAACATGCAATTCTCTGAACGAATAGGGACGGATCGACGAGTTTCGAAAATATATTTGACAACATGCCAACAAGGCAGGCAACCATACAAAATACAAGCACTGCTAGTGTTGATATTATGATCATTCCCAATCGTTCTTACGACTGCCTTAATGACTTCTACAGATTAGGAAGGGCCAGTTATTGCAGCCAAGTTTAAGGTTTCCTGTTGATATTACAAAGTAATTTTATATACATTTATCAATTGACAGTTTCATTTGGAAGAAAATAGAGCTTTCGCGCAAGATTTAACTTAAGAATAGCTCTTAATACAAATTATTCGAAACACTTTCCTGTAATTCACTAGTTTCTATTATGTGCAAATAATCCAAGGGTAGCGTGGGAGAAGTTTTCACTCCCAGTGGAAAGGAGTAGATGCAAATGTATGTAAAATAGTAACGGAAGGACATTGAAAAAAGAATGCGGTCGTTTCTTGCCATCGGTGAATAAACTGCATTTTAATATGTAAAAACGAAATGGTTCCTGTAGACAGTTCATTAATACCTGTAGCTCATGTCTGATTATATCTCAAATGTGAACACCATTACGTAAAAGGGAATGTCCTTTAGGGAAAATGAAAAGTAACGGTGAATCTGCTGCAAAGAGAGGGCAATTCCTTAGAAAAGTGAGTTTTGTTATTTTCATTTTTGCAACATTACCAACTCTTGTTAGCCTATTTACAAAGAAGAGTCGTGCATTTTCATACAACACAGTCCTAACACCCCTTGTGTGCTGATAAAATGATAGGAACAGTCAGCGTTTTCAGTATAAACACCACGAGTGCATCTTGATATAACAATCTTTTACATATCAGAAAAAGCAGTTTCGAAAAACGGTATTCGTTCATTTCTGGTAATTTCTTTTTTTATAGTTTTCCCAAGAGGTTCATGACCGACCAAACATAATAAGGGAGGTATGACAGGACGTTGTCTCACATATGCCATCAATAAAATCAGAAGAACTACGTTGATAGACAATTCAGTAGGTACTGGTATGCACGCGATATTAATCCATTTTATTCAAATTGCTGCACTATTGCGGGCTACTGAAAACAAAACATTGTATTACATAAAATATAGACTTTAGACTCCCTTTCAGCCATGACTATAGATGTAAACAAACACTTTATATGGTCAAAATCGTAATGACGTCTTATTTTGGTTAGATCAATCTTTCCTATTTAAAATAAGATATATAATTCGCATAAATACTATATAACATCAGCTATTCAAATCGTTTTCGATTAAACTGGTTGTGTAAGTGAATCTTGTTTGGATAACGTAAGGGGAGCAATTTTCGAGAAGATCCTTTAAAAGGCCTTCATAACTTTTTCTGGCGCTGGCTTCAATTCAACTGTTAGTACAGAGAATCGTGCGATGACTTTGAAAGCTCGTTTGCCACAGCTCACTCTGGCTCAGAGTGTCTTCAATGAACTTGAACCTTACGGTATGTGGCTGGGCTCTCACGTTCGGAAGACACTTTTAATGCTCGGACGACATAATGAGTAAAATTCCCTTTTCTCGAATGATGTAATCTGAAGGAGCCCAGTACAAAAAGGAAATGTCTCACAATGATAAATTATTATTTAACGTGAAAACGGCTTTGGCCTCCAAATCATGAATGGATGAGTCAACTCTTAACCAGTCTACGCTTTCTTGGTTTCTCTGATGTCAATATAAAAGCGTATACGTGTATCCCCGTCATCCTAAGATGATTCACCTTTGTTTACATGGTCCCATTTCTGAAAAGTAAGTTGTTAAAAAAAGGAGTGCTCTGCTCTTGCTGCTACAATGGCTTAACTTTCAAGGAAATGAATTTTGGGTAACTGTAAAATTAGAACTCATCATTTGTTCAATAACAAAGCATTCTATAATCATGATGGGACTTCAGACCGGCAGCGTTTGCTTTTACTATTATTACCTTAATAAGAGATTCTCGCTGAAGAAATATCTTATGATTATATAAGAATTCTAAAGCATATACATTAACAACTAATTCATTGTTACGTTTTAAGAACTTGTAATTATAATAATCGCATTATATTCTATTCAAAGTATTATACAATTTCGCGAATAAATGTTATTTACTTCCTTACGTAATCATTATGTGCCCTTGCTAGTTTATGTAAGGTTTCTTCGATAACAATTACCTTCTCTGTTAAGATTCAGCCGGATTTTGTATCTCAAGAGAAACTTTCTGTCTATTTACCTGCCTTTTACAATTTTTTGAATATAAAAATCGTAACTACTAGCTGCAAACTGCACTGCATTGGTGCTAAAGAGAATTGCGATTGCCTCCCTTATAGTACGTATGTATATAATTGATTAGATCAAGATAGTAAATGTAGAAAGTTAAAAATCTACTCACAGCGGATATACATTTTCCATTGTGTTTAGAATTAGCTACTCCCAGTAGGTGATGAAAACTAACAACTAAAGCCAGTGAAGTTTAATAATGATTTTGCACAATTCGTCTTGGCTGTTCGTATTATATCATAGATTTTTATACAGATACCATTATTCTTCATAAGTATATCTATAAAAGTGAGATTTGTTATTATCTTCTCTCTCGCTAAATTCACAGTTACATTTCCGCAAATTCGTATGAAGTCAATTGAGCATGTGCTGATGCTGATTTAAACATTAAATACGCCATCAATTTATCGCTTCAATGATTTGTTTCAGCAGACTTTGGTCCAGTCTTTCCGAGAGATTTCTATGCAACATCCATACACGTGAATGCCAAGCCAACGGGTGACACGTACAACTATTTCAGCTTAGTATCGATGCAGCACCTATTAAAGTATGTAATGGTTACTATATAATACCCACTCCACGCAAGAGCTAATCGACCGGGTTGGATACTTCACACATTGTAATTATCCCGAGATCGAAATTCAACTTCAACGAATATGCTTTTGATAATTAATTTCTAATGGACAAAACGAAAAAAGTGTGTAAAGTAACGGGTCCAAGATTACCCTGCTTGATGTTGGCAAAACTTCAGTTTGGTAAACGAATGAAACCCGTGCATACCGATTCGCAATAATGATAATAGTTGCAGGGTTCAATGTTTCTCCTTGAGAATTCGCTACTTACATATTTTTCTGCTCAGCATATGCAACGCATATGAAAGTGAATAAATCGAGAAACCTAGAAACATCCATTTCTGGTTTACGCTGCAGACAAAAGCAAATGCTACTGTGATGGTTCTGGAGGTGTCAGTCTACATAGTGAAACAAAATCTGGTTTCAAAATACAATTTCAAATACATAGACAGGGGTACGGGGTACTTGTTTAACAAATTTTTTTTCAGGCATTTTTACATTAGTAAGTGGCATGAGAATGCAATGTGCTTCCGCCTTCGAAGAAAGCCTCAAAACAAAACATTATGACTTAACAAGGGAAGTTTACCCTTCACAGGGTATAAAACTATTCAAATTCAACTACCAAGTACGGATATATACATTAAAGATTTGAAATTGCTAAACTTCAAACTACAAACCGGAAAACATGCGGTCAATGACTGATAACAAATCCTGCTACATAATAAGAGAGAATGAAAAACGTTTGAAAGTATTACACTCCTGACCTAGGTAAACAATTCAAACACAAATTCCTTACGAAAACCAGAAATAGCCGAATTTGCGTCAGTCATAAAGATGGAAGATTTTTTAGTTGACAGTCATGCATTCAGAGAAATGAATTATGGACAGAGTATGACAAATCATTGTAATGAATTCACGTAAGGTAAATTTATACCAAACGAGCTTCAACAACATTCAAGTTAAAAATATGAATCTATGTATTTAGTATTTGTAATATTCATTGTTATGAATCATAAAGGAATGTAATCGGAACAGGACTACACGTAAGCTTATGTATGTGATATGACAGCACCAATTGCAAATAATTCACTCTTCATGGCCAATGTCAATGAGGATTTTTTTATCCGTTCTTATAAGGTATACACAACTGCATGTTTTCATTGTTTCAAAACGAACACATTAATTTGTGATTTTGTGCATAAATGGGGAAATATGGTTCTGTTTTGTTTGAAATATATATACATCTGTTTGCGGAATATAATGTGAACAGTGAAGATCCAATTACCAAAAAAATTGAAGCCTTTTTTTACTATGGTTTAGACTTCTTTAAAACTAGCCACCCCTTCACTTCCACTGTTGATAGCAAGCTATGATAGTAATTTGACAGATATACGTGCAGATACGCCCTAGCGTTGCAAAATGATGCGCTTGAGGAGTTCTATAAGTCTTGTTTCTTTTAAATCTGTCATTTTTTAGTTCTATTTTTCAAGGCCTGATAACACATTATTTTGACAACTTGTGACAGATCTTGGTCACAGGGGTATGATGACTTTATTTTATGTTGCTAAAATGACATATTATCTAGGTAATGCATCACATTTAGATCACTGGTATCGATCACATGAGACATAACCGAGACAAGCTCGCAAATAATACAAACGCAACTTGTTCTAAGTTTGATAACATTAAACAGAGTTCTACCTGTACGCTTTTTATGGTTCCATCCCACGGAAACGCATTCTTTGGCGTTCGCTTCAACTCGATAGGACACACACCTTAAGTCGCATAGATGAGTTTCCTGAATACTACAAATAAAACATAAAACACAAGGAATTGTTGTCTGCAAACTCTTTGTCGGAATTACTCTTAAATCCCAGTCTTGACAAAAAGCCAAAAGTTAAACTTAGCCTAAAACAATCTCAATTCCTACTTTGCTTCTTTGCTGCGTTGTAAATTAAGAATCATTAGCCCAAAATTGTTCAATGTTAGCATTGATTGCGAAGTTGCGCTCCTCAAAAAAGAAAAGTTTCAAACATAAAAGTGTCTTCATGACAACAGATAGTGTAAGTTTGTGTGTATTTTTATTTTTATTTATAAGCCTTGTAACCTGATGGTCATTTCACCCTAGCGACGAATCGTTTTCGAGTAAACAAATATAAAAATATCACTAAAGAAAGTTTTTGCTATTGAGTCTATTGAGTTGAGTGAGTGAATATCTACAAGCTTTTTCAACAAAAAATGTGATTGTTGACTTATATGGGTTTTGAAAGTTGCCAACTTTCCTTTGTGCTTAAACGCGAACTAGGTGATATCATTTTTTTTCCTTTGCACGAACTGATCAAGTGGAAAATGGTGTAAAGTAGAAATTCGTCCACCTTCAAACACTTGCTACTCATCTTCGTCAATAAAATGTAAGTGAATAGAGTATTGCAATATTATTATTATTATCAGTTTCCTTTTTGTGAATAAGCTCCACCACATTAACTCATGAGAAGAAAGTGCGACAGAGTGAAAAATCAGGATTTCATATCGCAAAAATTAGGTAAAGAATCGTTGCCAATTTCTTGTTCTCTGGGGAGTGACAATCCTTTAGTAAAACTGAACGATACAACCTGCACGGTGGAGCAACTTTTGGAGAGAGTATTTCTATCCTCTTCATTCTAGTTTCATGTTGCTATTTATTACTAAAGGTCTCTCTCATTGTAAAGGAAGTCTTTAAAAAGTAGATTCTCAATGTCGAACTACTTTTAAGAAATAACAAGACAAGAGCACC
>JAAXOA010000759.1:0-19971 GCA_036561885.1 Salina celebensis
CCGCAACCAACATAAGTTGTTGGTTCAGTATTCTCACGCTCAGTAATACATTTTTTGAAAATGTTCTCTGAACAACCTTTTTGAAGTCGTTCATTCCAGCTGGATGGACGACGTCATTTGTATGTTTCCAAAATTAAGTATTAGCTGGTATTGGTAATTACGAGGTAACTATTTACCATTCTTGAAGATTAAAACTTCAGTAAAACTCAATGCGCCATATGGGTGGGTCCACAGTCTAACTTTGAAGAAGGGGATTTTAAGTTATATGCAATCAAAAAACCCCAATCTTGTGTAATAGGCACACTTGCAATTCCTAAATCAGACATTCAATTTTTTTTCAATAGAATGTAGATTTTTCCATCCAGATAAATTTATTTCATAATTTTATTTATTTATTTAACAAAAATTTGAAATGCAACTGCTTCGATGCAGGAATTATACTCAAAATGCTCATTTTGATAACAAGTGAACTGCATTTGTGTTTATTTTTCGTTTCCTTTCTTCAGTTACGTTATCTGTAATGTTAGCCTTGTGACTGTCGATTTGAAGGGAAATAGTCCCTTTAGGAATTCCCAGAGGTCTTCTGTTGTATCAACGGGAAAGCGATTGTCCCATTATTCTGCAAATACGCAAAACACACTACTAATTTTTGCATGCTTTACGTTTGCAACAATACAACATAGTTCCATTACGGCGGGCCACAAATGGACACATCCTCCCATCTAATTGACAATACTTTGGGCACTTTTGCGTTCCATCCGTATAACACTCGAAACTGGAATATGACTTCATCTCCTATATCAAGTTATATAAACGGTAAAATTACTAATAACCGCTTCAATTACATAGTTCCTTTCTCTAAAGGCTGTTACTACCAAAAATGAACTTTTACCTGCTTCCAATTTATCATCCTCGTTCGCCTGGAACACGGCGTAACCTTTTCTTCCAAAACTTTGCACTTCTACACCCCAGCCCTGTACAAAAAAAAACAAATATATCAAACATGATTAAAATTGGGTGTATGTACAAACAATAAGGAGTTAATTAATTTATAAATGCGCAATAGCCGTATGGGATATTATTTTGCGTAAGCAGCATCATTGTGTTAAAAAAACTCATCCTGAGTGATTCCAGCATTTTTGTTTCAAGTTGTAATTACCCCTATGAAGGTATACGGAGAAGTGAATTTAATGAGAGTCGTCCATCGGCCCTGGAACGGGGTGGGCACAGTGAATGTCACATTTCCCAGGTAGCTCAACAGTTCTACGGTTTCAACCGAAACTACTTTGTCACATTTTTCTACCGTCTTCGTTTGGAGAGATGAGAGGGTGGCGGAAGCTGTAGCAATAACTCCTCCGTGGAAATGCAATAAAAGAAGAAAAAGCAACGAGCCGGAAGAGCTAATTGCTTTTAAGTAGACTCCTAATGTTGTTCCATGGCCCATTTTTCTTTTTACTAGAGATGGAAACAACGACATCCACATATCTAGGTGAACTTCCACGAGACGAGGAAATGTAAAAAAGGACAAAAATAACACGGCCGAGTAAAAAAAACCAGGCAAACTCTATGAAGTAAGTGAATCAAGTGAAAAAATGAGATGATTTTTCTCTACTCATGTTGATGATGATGATATAGAACGTTAACGTTGATGAAATTTTGTAGATGTTTTTTCTGGTCTTTTAATGTTGTTACATGAGCTTCTTTGTACAAAAAAATATCCACTATGATGTGCTTTTAATAATGCTTCCCTTGAAACCAACTAAAAGAAAAAGTTTCTCAGTGCACCTCATCAAACTGCAGAGTAGATAGAGACTATGACTGCTTATAAAAAGCTTAAATTAAATGTACCCCAACAAAATGTGTAAACTCCTCCTGGTGTGTTAAATATCATAAGTTGGACAAAGCTAATAAAGGTTTAGATAAAGCGAATGTTACAAGTAAATGAATCGAAAGTAAAAAAGGGACAGCAATGATGCAGTAAAGTTATCACTTGTGGGAAAAATGAAACAGTTATGTAAGAGAAAAAAAGAGCCTACCTAATTCATGATCATAATTTGGTCTGTATTGGGTAATGGGGTTTATAGAACTTTCATACAGACAAGGAAAATCGCACAGATTCAGAGTAGAACTCATAGAGCAGTTGTAATTCGGGCGAAACGGGAAATATACTGGAGCTACGAAAATGAAGTTCCAAAGAAGAGAACAAAGATTAGAGCATAAAACAGTGTGACAATGAAAAAGACCGGGGGAAGAGATATGGATTTTAATTTTCTTAACGCTAAACTTCTCGTATATTGCCTCATTTATTCGTAACAAGATGAGAAGTAGCATTTAGAATGATTAAGGTGTATCGTTTTCAGGACACCTAAAACGGGCGTTAACCCTAAATAAATTGCCACTTAAATATAATATCACGCGCTGAGAATCTGCTTCAGACTTGTAGACAGATAATGTCTTTCGACTGTTGGTGACAATACAAAAATAGATACTTTTTACATGCTATAAACAAAGGAATGGAGCACATCGTAATAAACTCATGAAAGCATGGAGCTGTTGGAACTGGAACTTCCTTATTGTGAAAAGCAGCAGCGAATCTTATTCTTGATTTTCATGCTTTTATCCTATTCGACTTGTTATCCTGA
Organism: Salina celebensis; assembly: GCA_036561885.1. NCBI lineage: Eukaryota > Metazoa > Arthropoda > Collembola > Entomobryomorpha > Paronellidae > Salina > Salina celebensis. The sequence continues at coordinate 2,643 of JAAXOA010000759.1, forward strand.
AAATGTCTGTCGTTATAAGATATTGAAGGCTGTTTTTGTTCCATACAAAAAGTCGACAACGTCTCCATTTAATTTCCCGAAAGAAAAGACAAAAAATATCTGAGCTGACGTTGTAAAGGTTGGCGTACTGAGTATTATCATTAAAAATATATTATGTGTACAATATCCTCCCATAACACACATAATATTATGAAGGATGACTTGATAGCAACAGCTAAATTAAATATGCATATGTGAAATTGGAAGTATGATGAGAAAAGGGAATATTTTCTGGGTTGGCTAGAGCTGAATCAAATCAAGTGAAATCCCCAACCACGTTGATAAACACACTCCATACTAGGCCTTACATAGTTTTGTTTGGCTTGCATTAAAGCATAAAATATGCTGTCATCGGATGATTTCTTTTTTGTATTATATTATAGCTTAAGGATGTACAGCACACTATTATGTATTATAGTACTTTTTAGCGTGGAAAATGGAATTTTATGTATTATCTTTTTTTGACAAACAAAGAAACTGACCTCTTCCCGCATACAAAACCTGACTTCATACATAATTTATGTTTGGATGGAAGAGATATCTTGCTGTCATGATGGGAGTCATTTATCTGAGAAAAAGTAGTCTATCATACATAGAGAATAGGAGTCCTGGGAGGTTTGGATCTTCCGTTTTCATGTTCCTTGCCGCAAACCGTCATGTACAAAATGGAAATCCCTATCATCAGTCATACATCCATTTTCAATCTAAACCACACATCATCCACTTTGTCTNCACATCATCCACTTTGTCTTCCTTCGACATATTGCCTGCCATTGTAATACTTTTTCTTACACTTTTTATCCGCCTGGTCAGGTCACTGACAATTTTTTTGATACAAATTATCAAGTACTTTTAAAGTGTTGGCAATATGTTAGGGAAAGGAGGATAAATGATTTAAGGCTTTTGGACGCTCTTTCCCATATGCATTGCAAAACAAATAAATTGCTGACAAATTCAGTAAATTGGCAACAGCTACAATTCTGTTCTAGGTCGCTCTCTTTTGATCTCAAGTTGTTTTTTTTTTTTCTCAAAGAGTCAACTTGTTTTGGGATAAATGCTTGCATTTAACATGTAATAAATAGTAAATAATAATAGCAATAAATAAAGGATATCCCGGTTATTGGTTCTTTGTGAAACTGATAGCTCTTCAGTGTCGTAAAAAGAATAGAATACTTAAGGATCGACTTATGACTACCTAGTTGGCTGGCAAAAGAGAAAAACAGAAAGAGAGAAAGGAGAAACGTTTTTGGAAAGTAGCCAAGTGGAAAACCAGCTCGGTAATGTCTGTCTTAAGTGATCCCGTAATGGTGATCGTAGCCTTTTTTCAGACTATTTTTACCAGCTTTCACTCACATATTTTTTTAGTCTTTTTATTTCAGTGTTCATTACAAAAGTAATATTTTGGTTGGTCAATACATTACAGTAAAACATAGTATACTTACTATATCTGTTCATAACTTTCAGTGTTTACTAAATAAATGGTTCTGAGTTAGCAGACAATTTTGATATGAACAAGTTTCTTTCAAAAACAATGGAAAAAGTAGTATCCGACCGGTTAAATAAAAAGGTAGTAATGACACATCACGGGAAAAATAATCATAACACTTCCAAAAATGGCAGTTGTTTTGAGGTTGACGAATAAAACAAAAGTGTTTCTTTGTTATCTGAAACTAAACAGTGTCTATTTAATTCTGTTTCACTAAAGTAAAGTGCAGATTTTGTCTGTAGAATCATCAACATTTTCTTGAGCGTTCTTGAATGTTTAAAACCACCAAAAGTTCGGTCCAGACAAATCGACGAAAGGACTGATATATATATATATATCTGATTATGACTATTATTCCATGTAGGAGTATTGAAACACTTGATACCAGTGAGAATTCAAATGATAACACAAAAAGCTGTTGAACATTCTTGGAACGATGAAATTATACATTTAAAGTCATTTTTTCTCCTTATTACGATGACTGCTATTCTTTTCTTGTTGTTTTTTCATTTCTCATTCCGGCCCCCATTTTATTATTGCATTTACCATATTCGTTTTATTTAATGCGTGTTTTTTTTTTCTTAGTGTTACAACATTTTATTGTTATGATTCATTTTTTGTCACAATTTTTCTTTTTACTTTTGAACATAAAACTCAACTTTATTCCATAACGAGTACAATAAGATAAGGAAAAAAACTGATATGATCATAGTCTACTATTTTCATGAAACTCCCCAATATTCCGCTTTTCATCTTTTTGGAATTGATAAATGTGCTGGAAACAAGGCGTATAAAACCGGGTCTTGACATACAGAAACTATAAGGTTAATACATTCAGAGTCAGACTGAGTGTATTAACGTGAGTGTTTTATTCCATATTCAACATGAAAAAAAATCTTATCAGTTTACAATCCCACTCTCTCCACTAGGCCGACTAGTAAAAATCAACATAAAAAATGGTAACAAGACCAAGTACACCAAAGTCTTCTCTTGCTCATGAAAAATTAAATGTTCAAAGTTTGTAGCCGTTATCTTGTTGGACGAAAAACGCCTTTTGTGCTCAGTTGATATGAAATTCTATTGTTTTCTATTACATGAAGCATACGTGGAGGCACCAGTTTCTTAAGCTAAACGATTTCCAGACTCACTCTACTTCGTTTATATGCCATTCTAGAATCACCTATGAAATACCTATCGTTTCATAATAACTGAGTCGTTACAACAAAAAAACCCATATATTACAAGTTTGAAAGTTTCCCTGAAGTTTTCGCAATTTCTGACCCACAAATTCCAGCCATTCAATGAGTTCTAGGTAATAGGAGACATTTTTATGATTAAATGTTCCAAGCCCTATGACTTTCACATGAACTAGAAGAATGCAATGGATAAACTATAAACTTCAGTTCAACTTGCCATAGGGCTAAATGACTTCAACTTCATTAATTTAATGCACCCAAGATACATTTACTGGCTGCGGCAGAGATTCTGTGAGTTTAAAAAAGAGAGACTCAGTTTAAATGAGAAACGGAAAAAGATATCTGGTCATGAGATAGTTAGAATTCAGCAAAAATACAAATGTTTGTAAGCCCTGAAGATCTACCTCAATAATATGTTGACTTTGATTCTTATTTGTTTAGGGCTGGCTGTACCAAGATCCTCGCAATCCGCACAGTACACCAATATCTTGCCTCTTTACCTTTTATTTTCTTCATTTGAAAAATCTGGAGCGTGTTTGCCCAAGCATTTATAACACACCAACAAAACAACAAGTATGCAAGAAAAAGAAGTAAATAAAAGCACGTTCGTGTTTCTTAAATCCACAAATCCACATGACATATGTAGCTAAAAATAACTTTTTTGTGTAATATGTCTATACTCTCTCGCTTGCTGGAATTGGATCTGATTCTTCTCCAAAATGTACCCAATTCTTTGAGTCTGCAAGTTTACTCCATAAGCTTTTTCTTCTCTGTTTTTGTTTGACTTTGTATTCAGCGAGAAAGTAAAATAGGAGGAGAAGAGAAAGGCCACAAAAATTCCCATTGATCTTATTACCCCGTTTTAAAAATAAATATGCCATATCATTTCAAATATGCGCAGGCAAAACTTGATCTCATATGTATCATTTTGCATTGTGTACATAGTCTTTAAAAAGTCAGACGTTTTACGGCGAAAATTTCATACGCAGCATGGCTTCACAAAAACTTATTTTTTTTGTATGTTTCTTCAAAGAAAAACTTCTTGCTTTCTTCTCCTGGTACCTGTGGTTAAGCACCACATCAACAAGATGCTTGTATATCATAGCCAAACATTTTTCTGTATATCGTGCAAAATGTGTTACTCACTTAATGCCAGTTTTATATTTTATGCGGCAAAACGAGAATGTGACAGACTGGATCTGTAGAGAAAAAGGAAACGTAAGAGAAACAGCGTATTTGCTTGAAGAAACATTGCACCAGTGAAAATTCTATTAAAAATCCGGAGCACATAGACGCAGTCAAACTCATAAACATCTCGTTTAAACTATGTAAGGGGAAAGCATTTTACCTGTGTTATGATAATCAACTTCTTCATCTTGTTTGTTCTCCAATTTCTCTCCTGCTTATGACCATTCAAAACGAAATCAAAGTTTATTTCTGTAATTTATTTTATTGTTCTTTTAAACCTTGGACTCCACGCTAATGTTGAAATAGTAGTCATTTTTGTATTACTGTTTGTATGTTGACTCAAAATTTTAATTCTCAGTGGACGTAAAATACAATATAATAAAGCACTCCGCCTATTGTGCAGCACAAATGAAAACATACTCATTTTCCCATGATTTAATTTTCTCTAAGTAGCCTTGTCTTTACGATTTCCGCAAATTTCGTTACGAGTTTTGCTTGCGTAGAGAAAAGTGTGGACTTTGGCATGAACAGAGTTTGTCTGCCACTTACGACAAGCAAAAGGAAAGTAGCTCTAAAAGAGCAGCCAGTGAAAAGAGAGACACAAATAGATGCTAACCTGTGAAAACGGCCATCAGTGAAGCTCTGCACAAGGGTTGGTGATGGTGTTGAAAAGAGCTATTTCAAGTATTGTGAGCACATTAGTACCAAAAATTATATATGCGGACTCACTAGGAACAAGCTCAAGTATCTAAACGATGCAAGGGAAAGGAAGAGAACAACTTAGAGAAAGCAAAATGTGAAAAATGTATGAAGCTCAAAACTTGGAGAACGTTTTTTTTACTAAATATGTATAGATTTTTGCATTTTTGTGTAAACTTATGTGTTACTGACAGGCTAATGTTACCCCCAAAAAAATTCTAATGATTACCCTGCTCGCATTTTACATTGCATAATGTAAAATAGATTTTTTTCCTAATGGCGCCACTCCCAATTCAAGAGAATAGGAAATATATTCAGCAAAAGGAACTAGACAGTATTGGTTTGGCATAGCTAACAAGCTCCAGCGTAATCATATTGGGTTGAAAAGAGCCATTTTATAATGAATGCCAATGCATCATTTTGTATGTGTAACACACAACTTGACTATTCTGTGTACTTATGTTGATCAACAAAATCGTGCAAAATGTAAAATACAAAACAGTTTTCTCTTTTTAATTTAATCCAAGTCGGTTTCCGTACATGGAACAAAATTTATGTTTCATAGAATTATAATTTCCGGTACATGATTGTGATAAAGGATATGCCACACATTGAACACTCCAAAGGAATTGAGGAAGCGCTCGGCCTCATGAAAAAATTGGTCATCCTCTAACCGAGAAATCCGCTGGAAAGTAACAAACATTTCATATTTGATACCCACTGTATATTCATGTGTCGGACACTTCATTATTATTCGCACAAAAACACGCGTGTGTTTTCCCAGCAGTAAGTTCAGTACCTCCAGGGGTTTCGACAGGATGAAATTAACCACCCCTTTCCATTGTTGTAATGTCTAACATAAAAGTCTGCATAAGGCAATTGATCTCTAATGCATAAATGTTTGCTACAAATCTGACTGTGTACTGCCTTCAGGATGCTTTCACTGTGGATTTAAAAGCTAAAAAAAATATTTTGTAGCCGTTTTTTAAAAAATAAGAGTGCTACAGCTCATCTATTATGTAGGGAAAAGAACACTTTTCTTTTCTGGGTGAAGAGTTTCAAGCGTTCAAGTACCTATGCAATGACGCATTCCATTTTCAGAGCGCGAGAGAAAATTTCGCATACACAAGTGGAGTCAGATCTTGTTATTGTTCGTGTAAGCTCTTCTAATTTCTCCTTTCACAAAAAGTCCTTCCCAAATTATTCACTTCCAAAACTAGATAAAAGGGCAACGGGCAATCGTTGAACCAAAGAGAAGGAAGAAACTTTTTTGTTTGATTATACAAAGAAAAACATTGATGCTAAAATACGTACAGACAAGCTTGACTGACACGGCGGCTGACCATGACGTACAACTTTCTATCAAAAGAGAAAAAAATCAAGGGAAACACTTGGAGTGCCATGTGTCTGCTTGAATAGATTTTGAGTAAGGAGCAAGCATCCTATACCTTCTGGCTATCTCTAGTTACTATTTTTAGTGAAGAGCCACTTTACAGTAAGAAAAACTCGCGTGAGGTGCGGGACATTTTATTGAGGATCCCATTTCCATTTCCCAGGGACGAAATGAACATAATGATAGTACAAATGTAAGAGCCTCCTTGTGATTTTGCGTCACTCTATTACCGTAAGCGATTAGGTTGGAAATCTGCGTAAGGATTTTTTTCTCTCTGACCTTTTCACCTTCCATTACATTTTTTTCGCATCCATCAAAGGAGAAAAATATCAAAACACATTCAATTCAAAAGGGAGATAAAATATTAATAAATAAAAAACCAAAATCATATTTTGCCTTTGAAATACTATATTACTAAAGGCTATTAAGCTACGTATAGTTTTGTCGAAGCTACGGGAGAAAGCCATTTTTCCAACCTATTTATCTTGTTCTGATTATATCAAAGCGGATACAGTCAACCAACCAAATGCAATTTACAAGCTTCGGAGTTTAGTTTTCATACAATGCTAAACCAGTTTGAAAATCTTTCGGAACAATTTTTTTACGCGAAAGCTGATAAAAGGGATAGCCTTCTAGTTTGGAAAAAAGTGACACTTTTTATGCTTCATAAAAATATGTGCGTTGCATTACAATGATATTTTTGCACTAACCTGACAGTAATTGGCCCTCTAAAAAATGAGATGAGTAAATCATATAGAATCCTGAGACACACACGCTACCCTCAGTGAGCAGACACATGGTAGAATTTGAGCGAGCCAAAAAAATTCTCGCTATAAATAAAGCGGTGAATTTTTAGGTCTGCTAGTAATCCTCCTACCCAAAATAGTCTCTTCCCGGCACAAGTCTAGAAGGGATCTACACTAAATTTGTGATTGTGTTTATTGCATGCACTAACATCATTCAGAAGAAAATGACTGTATTTATACAAGAAATTTCTCTAAAAAGAAAAATTGATGAAGCAAGACCCTTTGCATAATACAAAACATGTACGTGCAAAAGACGTAAGCAGACTTGGAACGTGTAACTGTGAAAAAAATGGGATTCTATAGTTTACCCAAGTAATTCTAAACTAAATAATATGCTAAAAGCATGGTACATCCAGAACCTGCCGTACTTTTTTATTGGCTAACTAACAGTGCTATGACTGATGTGCCAAGTAACAAGAACGTTTTTCTTCTTCTCTGTGTGAAAACAGGACTAGGCAGTATCTAAACAGTGAAAAGCAGTTTTTTAGGCAGTGTGTGGAGAGTATTTGAAAATCACTTTTTTTCTTTTATTTTCTCACATGCTAAAAATGCCACGCACATAGTTCAGACTCTAAAGAGCAACACACGACAAGCACGTCGTTTCATACAAGAGAAAAAGGAACAGGGAGTCACGAGAGTCATCATGAGAGTTTCTGGATTGCAGCTGGGTTATGGTAACGGTGGTGGTGCCAGAGAGCTTAGAAAAAAAATATCGAAATGGATAAGTGGGCACATATGCGCGAGTAATAGTGGTGGGGATAGTGGTTGGAGGATAGTTTATAAGGAAAGCTCAACGAAACATATACACACACGGTTTTCACTCTCTATCCTTTCCTTTCAAGCAATTGGAAATAAGACCACCACCAAGGTATTCAGAGTACATGTAGGGAACATGTGTATCCTCAATTTCACTTCTCATCCCAGTCCGTTTTCTCTTTTTCTCACACTGCAAGAGACAGAATTATGTAGTAATACGGTAGGAAGGAAGGAGCGAGCAGTAGTGGAGAAAAAAAGAGGGCTCAAATAAGGGAAAAGATGAGCGTACAGAAAAACGTTGCTCCATCAGAGAGAAAAGGTATGAAGCATTGAGAAATGTTTTACCCTTCCCAACCGAAAATCCACTAGAACATCTTTTCAGAGCAGCCTAGGAAAGAGCAATAAACTATAGAAAGAATACAATGGGACATGTATGATAGAAGAACAGAGATTATGTGTGGAAACACATACACACGGGTTGGATTCTAGAGAGAGGGCTGTTCCTGCTTTTACTTTCTTGGCATCATCACAGTCATCAGTGGACGGATGTGTGTGTATGAGAAAGATGAGAGACGATCGAGTGGAGTGAAGTGAAAGCGAGCTAAAAATAAGAAGGGTGGTAAAAGTAAGTACACAACATTTACCACGTCCACTTGTATCTACACAAGGGGCATACCTATATGTGGAGAGGGAAAAAAGAAGAGAAAGTTTTTCTCTTTTTTATATGTTGCCGGGTTTATATACGCGCAAACATACACGCACACTAGTTTATCTAAATATTTGGCTAGGTATATCCCCAGCTTTTTCTTGTCTGGGATGAATGTATCCAGATAGACTTTATACTGATGTGATGACGGTGGCCTTATAACAAATATTTTTTTCCATCGTCTTCAATATGGAATGAATCTCGTATCTGTTATGAATGTGGGGAGAGCTCCAACTGTAGTACTCACAACAGGAGAAAGAAAAGTGAAAGTGTGAGATATAAAATAGCTTAGATGTAGATAGATAGAAGAAAAAAATATAAAATAGAGAAACGAAAACGTACACATTCAGACAAAAAAATACTCGCTATTTTGCCTTTCCTCGCAAAAGCCCGCTGATGCCGTGGCTTGATAATGATGATCATGTTGAAGTTGTGGAGAATGACGACTCTCTCGCTCTTATTTTCTCCGTCTCTCTCTCTCTCTCCCTTTATACTTACTCAGGCGAACACTAAGAAATGTACAGGAAGTGAAAGAGTAAGTGTATCATCTTCATAGTATCTAACAGGGCACACCGTATGCAACTCCTTCCACAGAAAACATACTACTACTGTTGTTCTTATTTTTTCTCTTTTTCTCTATCTCTTTTCTACGTTTAACATACACACATCAAGTTAGTCGATCTAGCGGGCAGGTACTGCTTCTTGCATCTATTACTTCTGGCATGCCAAATGAGCCAACCAAGACCACTAAAGCTGGTATTATTTTCTCTGAATCAAAATGTGTAGAGGTAATACCCTAATATTCATATGATGATAATACTTCCTACTATATATTCTCTGGGAAAGGCTCCTACCCGTTTTTCTTCATCAATTCAACATATTTATAGTCACAATCAGTTGATAATAACTTTCTTAATTTCCAGTGAAATAGTACCAGTCAGCCATGCAGTCAAAGAGAAAACCTTAGCAGCAGTTATGCTGGCTCCAGAGAAGAGAAAACAGGAATACTGCCGGAGCTGATATTCGCCTTTTGTGCAACTGATACATCTTCGAAAAGAAGAGGCAAAAAAGAAGAAAAAAAAACTATCATTTTTGGTGGTTGGCTGTTTTTTTATTTCTTTGGCAAGTGAGGTAAAAGTGGTAATGGTAGTGGATGGATGGTATTCAGATACATGGAGAATGAGTGGAGTCATATAATATGCAGTGTGTGTGGAACTGGCAGTGCTGATGGTGGTAATCGTGGTGGTGATGATGGTGAAAGTGAAAGAAAAGATCTTCACATTAACAAGTTACTACAAGTATTATACATTGAATTGATGGCGTATTTCCCGTTGAGTTCCTTTCTCTGTTATTATTATTCCTATTATTAAAAGTAATAGTGGTGGCATTTTTTTTTACCTCCTTGGAAGAAAGAGAAAAAAGAAATTAGAGAAAAATATATGTGCTCAGAGATATTTCATTTGTATGAGGAGAGCAAAAGTGGCAAAGCTGCAGTATTGTGAAAGTCTATTTACAAAAAGTAGCAGTGATGTGATTGCGCTATCATGATATGAAAAGTTATCATTACAACAACATTTTTAGGTGATATAAGAAGGAATAAAGTGAGAAACCTTGTTCCCCCGTGTACTCTTCATTGTAGCGGGTGATGAACGATGACAACATTTTAATGGTGCAGGAAGAGGAAGGCTATAAAGGACTCTTGCTGAAAATGTAACAGTCGTGGCCCATGACTGCTTGCTAACGGAAGCTGTGTTTTTGTTTGGAACGATGGCGATACCGATTGCAATTGTTGATTTTGGCGCGACAATAAGTATTGACTGAAGTGAATGTGAATAAGTGCGAAAGTCTTGTTACTATAAATTCAAATCCGTTTCGGGATTTAAAAGAAAGTCAGTGACTTTTGCGCGATGTTGGTGCGCACAACCTAGTGAAGTAAGTTTCAAGTATTACATTAACAAAAGTTTAATTTTTGAAATGTTCTATATAAAACATGGACGAGAAAGAAATGGGATATTTAGATAAAGGTATCATTTTGGATACTAGTTTCCGCATTCATTTATTTGCTTTATCATGTGACACTTTCACATTAAATGTCATGATTTCATGATAGTAGAATAGCAGAGGATGTAGTGGAAAAAACGATTTCGTGGTTACATTTATGGATACCAAGTGTAAATTATTATAGCAGGTAAAAGATTACCTTTGATGAGACAACTAAAATACATACCGTGAAGAACAAAACAGCTTTGGCATTATAAAAACGTTAACCTATGAGGGTTTTCTGTCGATATTAATCAAGTTTAATGTTTTTCCAGCTTGCCAAAATTTTAAAAGAGAATCAATCAAGAATATTGCAAAAAAAGAGTACATTTGGCTTAACCTAAAAAGATAGTTTCGCAATAAAAATATACATTTGTCAAGTTTTTCCGCAATGGCATAACGGAACACGCAATAGAAAATGTCAAAAGACTTTCGTATAAATTACCTTCATTCTTTTAACTCTCATTTAAAAGACCACACAAAGATGGTTTAAAAACAGCTAGGAATAGCTATAGCTGGCATCTAAAACCAAACAACAAAAAACATTAAAACTAAAAACACCAACTTTCATTCAGTGAAAACCATAAACAAATCCATCTTGTGTTTTCACCATTACGGAAAAGCAACGTTGAAAACAATTTGTCTTCTTAGATTATGTATCATGCCGGTGAATATCCGACACTATTTAGAGTTATATGCGTACACATATTTTTTTCTGTGAGATATCACATGTGGCAATGTGGCTTTCGATTTGGTTTTTTTTCGGAAACGTTGGAAGAAGAATGGCTGGTTTTGGTATGTAAGCAGGTGTACTTTATGACACTATCTGTATTATTCGCTCTTGTGTGTGTATCTATCCCATTTTTCTTTTGTTTATACATTTCTCATGTTATGAGGATGGAAACAGAGAACATTCATGTATAGAAGAAAATTTTCGCCAACACATTTTTCTCCCGTCTTGATCTTCCGGTTCTCCTGTAGCCTTACCTCTCCGTATTTTCCTAGATTTATGGCAATGATTACTGTTATCGGATCGGATGGAATTCCGTCCAAAGGCTATTAATAAAACAAAACGTGGCGAGAACAAAGTGGAGAATTGTGTATAACTATCAGTTTTTTCTGTTTTTTTCTGGACATAAAAAATAAAGTGGATGTTGCTCCTAACCTCACATTTGCTTTCTTAAGGTTTTTGTTTGGCCTAAAGAAGTTATTGCTTGTGATACTAGACCTTTGTTATTATCAATATACATTTGTTATAATGTTTATACACCACACTATCTAATAAGGCTTGTTGATATTCCCATAAAAAAGTAGTTGTTGCTTTCACCAGCAAGCTGTAGCATGTTTTTTTTTCTGTTTGGTTATGGACAAGAGTATAAAAAACAACAGAGAAAACGTGGGGATGATGCTCGTCATGATAATGAAACATTTTTCATTAGACGCGTGGAAAGCATAATGGTCAGAAAAGATGATACTTTTGGTGCAGCGGTTACTTTAATATTGGGTTATAGGATTTCATAATGTTCACACTTCTCATTTCATCGTGTCTGCTTCATCACCAGATATGAAGACTAGTTCTGAACTTTTGCTGGCAGTAATTGAGTTCTGCTCCTTGTAGTTGTACAGATGCGGAAAAACAAGTTCTTAGTGCCAACCCGGGTAATCTCAACTTTTTCCTTGGTTCGCATCACATAAATACATAAATTGAATCAGTTGAAGTCAAACCAATATGCTTGTTGAAATCATAACTTTGGATTAATCAAATGCTCCAATATCTTTGTATTTTTATACAACAAATGTTTACCATACGTTTTGTCTGCTGTGAATTTTACGGAGAAAGTTACGAAATGGGTTTTCCTTTTGTTATACTTTAGTTTAAAGGTTTAAACGGCTCTCTAGAAACCAATTTGCAGAGTACATACCATACATGGAAGATGACTTGAGAAAGTGTTGTATTTCGGTTACATCCTTTTGTATATTCCCCATGTTGCAAATTAATGGTACTGAAGTTTACTAAGTCTAAACTGCCTATTACAGATTGGTTTAAACTTTTGTTGAGAACTCTGTAACTGCTCATTTTATGTTTGCCTGGGATGTCTGTGTACCTATCATGACGAGCACAAATCGCTACTTATTTCCTCTGCACATTATGGATGGGAAAATGCTGTACGCGAAACAATTTTAAATGAGCGTATCGATCAGGTAAAACTTATACGGTATCAAGATACCCATTAAAAACCAACAAAAAACTTATTTTTTCACCAATAGCTCAGGTTGTTTTTGTGTATCTATATGTGGTCTGGGATTTGGCTTATGTAATAGTTACATTTTTTAAAGTAAACTATGCTTAACACTGTTCAAAACTTCACGAGCGACATAAATGTTTAAAGAGACACTTTGAGTCTCAGGGGAGAATTTAAAGTTCCTCTTTACAAGAAGGTGATTACCAAGTACATGCCACGAGTTACTTATGTTTGTATTTAAGTCATGGCTTGTTTTAAATGGCCAAAATGATCGTCTCTAAGGATTAGTAATGCCTAGTAATCCTCTCGGTATTTTTCTACATTATATTGTCAGGTTTCTGGATGTACTAAAGTGAAAAACTAGTATCCACGCGGGAAGTTATGTTACATTATATGACAATTCAATATAAAAACGCATATATTCACATCTATTTTTGCGCAATTATTGTCATTAACACAATCTCGTTTGCAAAAACACGATTATTTTGCACAATAAGGACAATTTATCGTATTATCTACCTTTGGTTGGTACTTAAGATTGGTTCATGGGTACTAGTGCAAGCGCCAAGTATAGCATTATCCGAGATATACATAATATTACTATTAATAGGAACTATTAAGATCAGTTCGCACTAGCAATTTTCGCAAACAAAACGAACTGCCGTCGTTGTATTGAAATTAATGTGTAAAGTATAATTCTATGAATCTTATGTCTGTTTTGCAGTGAGAGTGAAAGCATAATTACGTATCGATTGGGCCTCTTCAAATGGGAAAGTATGTAAGAAATGGGAGGATTCCTTACAACAACGACACCCACAACGTCAACTATCTCTGCAGCCCACGAAAATCTCGCCACCAGTACAAATGTCTACCAAAAAACAGCTAACAAACAAAAAAGGACTCACACCGGGGAGAATGCTAACCCCTTTAAAACTTTTAACATAATTAAGGATCGATCAGAAACACAATGTAGTGATAACAAGTTTAGATACGGTCGGGATAAAGTTCAAGCCATTGCTGTTCTCCAAACTACTATATCCATTAATTGTTGTAGCTCTGTTGTTCCCCAGACTAAGAGTCCGGTAGGATGTAGCCCATTTTCTCAACGGTTCCCACTGTATTTCAAGTATATCCTTCGACATGGCAAACGGAGATTAGCCCTAGAATATTCTCAATTTCCCACAAACCTTATTGAAAATACGCTAAGCAGTAAGACATCTACTCCACGGCAATATAGGCATAGTCAGGATAATCATTGCTATTATAGGAAAACTACGCAGTATTACAAATCAGCCAAAAAGTATACGTTATCGTCATTATCACAACAAATTGCTAAAACCAATAGGACAAAACTTTCAGTTAACAAAAAAATCAGATTACACAGTTAGTTGCCCTACAAAGGATCAAGAGATTTGGGCAGGTATTCTCTACAATCCGGGGCTTGTGACTGATGATATCTTGCTGAGTTACGCAGACAAACCAAATTCCTTATTCGGGAAATAAGCTCTAAGGAATATTGTTGAATAATTTCTAATTGCTCATTGTTAAAACTGATTTGAGTTGGTGCAGGTACTCATTGTTGATCTTGTAGTTAATACCAGATAGGTTTTCCACACAGTTACATACTGAGACTTGTATTTTTTAACGTATTTAATCAATCTTCCTCATTCCCAAATGTTCAAATAAATGGGAAACGAAACAAGGGTATTATGCATATTATTGTTGCTAAATTATTGAAAGGTTTAGTATTTACTATACTTTGATTACGTCTGCCATTTTATACGTGAAATTTCCGGAAAAGATTATCTAAGAGCGACTAAACTAAATATTTTAATTTTGAGAAGGAATCAACAAATTATCAGATATAAAATTACAATCTCTTTCGACAGCTCTTCTATAAAATAATTCCGTGAAAGTAAACGAGAATTTCATTTTCTACGATATTGAAAAGGAATTAGTTGTATGAAAACGATAATAGATAATTACATAAGTGAGATAAATGTAGTTCCAACGTGTACACTTAATACTTTATCTGACGAGGAGGTGAAAGGTGATATATCAAAATAAAATGTGCTGTTGCATTCCACTTCGAACATTGAGCCATTTTGGAGCTATTATTCATCAGGTAAAACTTTAATCTCTGTAATATTCATAAAATTTGGTTTAGATTATGATGGGCTATAAAAAAGTAACTTCCTATTATTGCAGTTTCTTGGGCTTTACTACTTGTACTTACTGGGATCGGTATCTTACTCGTTGTACTTCGCAATACCGGCTATACCCAATAAGCCAATGGATGATGGTTTAGCAGTAAGAAGTTTTGCGCTATGACTTTTCACATTAATTCACATCTTATTGAACTGATGAGCTCCAAATTCTGAAGCACATTTGATTGTTTACTCATTACAACCATTGCTAACTTTTAATTTTCTACAGGCTCGCAAATTTATGGGCTTTATGTACATGGCGTACTATGCAGCGTTCCTACCACCTGGTATATTCATATTTTGGGGTGTTCATAAGGTAAACTCACTTTACAATTGTGCCTTGTCACTTGTGCCTTAAAGAAAACTTGAGAAATTTTAAGTATTCAATCACATTTGTATGCATGCTGACTTTTAATGCATGGATTACTAAGCTAATATCTGCATGTAGAATGTAGAGTATTGAACGTGTTACTAATTGGACTTGTTTACTTTTTCAGAAACTAAGACGCTTTTTGGTCTGGCCACCATTCGCATTTCTCCTAATTCAATTGTACGGTATCGGCCTGCAGAGCGCGTACGGCTTCAGACCACAATCAGTCCCCGAAGTAATCAAAAACCCCGGCAATTCGGACGCAATACGAAAACTCAAAGTGGGCTTTTGGATCGATGTATTCACTCAACTGTCGATAACAATAGCATATTTGTTCATGTTATTTTTTTACTATCGGGAAATTGGACCAGAGTCTCCTCCAATTCAGTCCCGTTACGCTCAGTACCCATACATTGCGCAAACCGTCGCCGCTGTCGCAGCTCATCAGCACCATCAACAACAGCAAGCCGCCGCGCTGGCCCTTCACCGGCCGCAGCCTCAGCAGGGTTCAAGTAGTGGTAGTGGTCAACCACCTCCCACACAACCTGCACCCCCTCCCCCCAATCAAACTCCGCAGCCAACTCAAATACCCCCACATCTTTCACATTTGACAATGGGTTCAAATCAAGCTGTGTCGTATCATCCATCAAACATGGTAGGCGTGGGGAGTCCGCCCCCAACAAGTATGCCCGTAGCTATTTCACCTGCAGCAAGTGGTCCTATGGGTGTCATGAATCCTCAAATGCCCCCAAGTTTACCTAGCCGAACGTCGTCAGCGACGACAGTTCCCCAGGCCAGTGGTCCCCCTATAAATCTAGGAGCTTTAGCTGCTTTGTCATATGAACAACAACAGCAAATCCTTAAATTTCATCAACAACAACTTATGCTTCAACAGCAACAACAACACCATCATATACCCCATTCATCAGCAATAGATCAGGAACTGCAACAACAAATTTTACAACAATTCCCTGCTTACGCTGCTCTTCTAGCTGCCAATCAACCCGGAAAAGCCCCAAAATACTAGCAATCACAGTATTTCAAATCAAATCAGACTAGTTTCCTCTGAGTTTCCTTTATCATTATGTTAGCTCAAAAGCGACTTTTACAATCACACAAACAATCACAAATCAACAAGCATCACACAATCATACGACAAACAAATTTTCGCGTTACTTTTGATATAGTCTTTTGTGTTTGATTGATTTGAAGAAGAACCAACAGGGCTACAAGGGAAAATATACAGAGTATTATTTTAAATATTGTATCATTGATTGTGTATAAAATATGAAGAAATACTGACCAGCATCCCGATAAATATTTTATATCATTTTTACTCGAAACTTTGGTTTTCTTTTTTTTTTTTTCATTCAAAATTGTTCTGTAATAGTTATGACATAGTCTATAATTTTATTGCATTATATGGTCCAAATCTGATAACTATCACACCAAGATAATTACTGAATGAAGAAATCTCTTACCCGAATTTTGGCAAAAAAATCTTCAAACATACATACCTTAAATTTTCATTGTTCTTTCTTTTTGTTGTTTATAAAGCCATCCTAAATTGGAGCCTACGTGGTATGTAAGTACTGTGGTATATATTTCTATACTCAACAGGCAAATGAAATTACAGGAAAACCATTTTTATACTCGACGAATCAATTGGTAGCTCAGTTCGGGATAAACTTTTTTCAAACTGTCAAAGAAAATTTTAATAGAACAAGAAAAAATACCGGGTCTTTTAGAATACGATTTAGATTTAAGGAAATACACGTTTAAAAACTACAAACTACTATACTCTATATTAGTTGTTTAGCCAAAAAACAATTACCTACGTAAGTACTCTGAAAAATTTGCTACAACTATTTACAACAGTTTTATAAGAATAAGATTAAAAAACAGAGTGTATGCATTGCTAATGTAAAATTGTGATTCATTTTAGTTGTAAAACAATCTTAACTATTAAAACATATTGTTTTTGTTTTCGTAACGTTTTGAAATACTGTAAATGGTTAAATCGTAAGGTAAAAACTCCTTAATTTTTCCTGCCAATATCGATTAGCGTCGATTGCAATAGTAGATAATTAACATAGACACGCCATAGCATGGATAGACAATTGCATACATTTAACCAATAGCTAAGCACAGTAAATATTTACACATGATAATGTAAATCTTAATTAGACAAGTAGATTTA
>JAAXOA010000760.1:0-19969 GCA_036561885.1 Salina celebensis
ATAACGTAACGCCTTGAAAATTACACCATATGATCGCCCTAACATAAGGAACATGTGTGCAAAAAATCAGCGTGGTACGATAAACGGTTCATGAGATATCGTGCGAACGGACAGACAGACAGACGGACGGACGGACAGACAACAACGACGATCTTATAAAGTAGCTTTCGCTCCTTAATAAACAACAAAAAAACTAAGGAAAAGAAAACTGTGTTGAAGACGGATTAGTTTGTGAGAAAGAAGAATTTAATGATTAGATTTATGTGCGTACGCTGATAGATATTGTCGCACTGAGGAAGATTGATATTATGGTATTTTGGGTGTTTGTTGGTCTTTGGATCGCCTTGTTATCTTCCTTGGTCCAAACGGTAACGTACTGTCTAATCACAGAAGCTCCAAATGCGTTTCCGGACAGTTTTGCGAAAATGTGTAACAGTGTTTTATATGATGTGCAAAAATAAAAATGCGATGCACTAAATGATAAGACGCGAGACTGGGAAAACTTCTAAGTGACTTAAGGGAGATGTTTATTCTCCAAAATCGGAACGTTGACTGTTTTAAAATATTTCATGTTTCAACAAAAATGAATGAGCGTCTCCCTGTTCTTTTGTTAGGAAAACCGCTCACAACATAAAAAATAGATTTCATAAAATGCATAAAAATATCCATACATCACTTCATACAAAAACTACCTAAAACTAAAAATGAACAAGTGTTTTAGAAAAGGACCGATTCGTCCGAAAAGAAAAATATGTAAATAATCTGTGTCGTATTATTACATACGCACAGTGGTGTATGTTTTGAGTCACCGACTCAACTATCTGAAAGGTGGTACCTTTCGCGACCCTTACTGACTGCAACAATATCGTATGGTAAAAATGTACAACAAAAAAAAGTCTTTAGTTTGTGGATCTGGTCAGTGCGGTAGACAAGTACCAAAACTTTTCAACCAACGATGAATGTAAAAATGAAAAATATAAGTAGAGGGAAAAATATGATTCATTCTGTTTGTAGTTTTCGAATACAACGCTAGCTTCTGTTGCTACCCATCAAGGGAAAAGGAAAATATGGTTTGCTTGTTATAGCTTTTTGGACGAATTCTTTTGACTTTGCACATTCTCACGTTCGGAATTGGAATAGAGGTAATTGTGGTGTAACAGAAGCAGCTGCGTAGGTAATTGTATGTCTGCATACGATCTGCTAGAATTAACGTCCGAGCACATTTGACACAAGTGGCCTGATTCTTCGGTGTGTGGAGAAAACCAGACGATTTGCATTCATTACTGTAAGGTGAAACATTTCCAGGTAGCTGTGTATCTTCTTCTAGTCATCTGCAACTTCTTCAGGGGTTCTTAATACAAACGTAAATATAAATGAAGGTGAAAAGGTTTTATAAACTGCATTACATACTTCCCAGTCTAGCTTGCTATGCCATAATGAATGCAAACTTCTCGGTTTATTAAAAATTTTATTATTTTGTATCTATTAGAAAAACGACGATAAAATTAGTTACCATTCCGCCGTCCGGTTGAGCGCAGCACTCCCATCATACGATATATAGTGCTTTGTTAGTTCTCAGGAGAAAAAAATCAGATATGTCAGACTTCTCTCATTCTCATTGAAAATACATTTGTAGTTAGATGACTTCAAACTAAAACAGGGGCTTATTGTTTTTACTACAGGAGGGGGTTCTAAAATCATGGTATGAGACAAGCCAATATGTATATACATCGAAGGCTCAGAGCTAACCATTCCATCGAGATTTACTTAGTGACCCTCAGTAAGTGGCAATAAATAATAAACGTGGTTTTATCTCGGTTGATACCTACGAAGCTAAAATGTAATATGAAGTAGGCAGTTTTTAGAATAATAGTTTTAAAACGTCAGACCTGAAGCGTGTGCACTTTTAGTAGTAATTGTCTGGGAAAATGTCCGTACCAGACCCGGGGCAAACATGCATGCATGCAACCGTCACGATCATTGAAGTAACTGTTTCAGCGGAAGAACATTAAAATCTATCAGCTGTGGTTTGAGGACATCCTGTTTGACACTGTGCTAATAGCGGATTGATAACTCTATTTCTCTCCGAGGATTTTCATATAAGCTGGGATTATGAAGGAGCCGGAAATGGCAATTTGTGGCTTTTCACACCACCAACTGTTTCTCTATCTAAATCTAACAAATTAGGTCTGACAAAGTACTCATCCTCATCATTACTTTAAACAGTTCTAAATTACAAAAATTCAGTTTCGTCTTACCAAGAGAGAAAGTTACAAGGAGTAAATCTAAAGACCCACATCCAATAATCATGAAGTTGCTCTCAATACTGATTTTCATTAGCTTAAATAATTTGTGTACAGCGCTCCACGACCTACAAAATTTGATGGTTAAAATATCCGCTGAAGTATTAATCTCAGTTCTCACTGATCCAAGTTACGTGAAACTACATCACGATGCAAGTAACGAGACGTTTCTTGAAACGTTCACAAACTTTCTGGTTCCAGTCGATCTAACCACAAATGGTAAAAACTCATTACATTTGCGTCGCTGTAATACCTGCTTTGTATTCTGTCAAAATCTTATTAGAAAGAACACAAAAAAAAATCAAATTAAAAAACACAGGGTTCTCAAAATCTACCGAATACTATCGTCTACTTATTCGCCTGTGCCTGTGAATCCGCTGGTTCAAGTTGATGTTGTTTTCCAATGACCAAATTGATTGGAATGGCCATCATTTGATTAACACGGACAAATTCTCCATAAGAACGATTCGAGTAAGGTGCAGAGAAAATAATATTTGCAAACCACATTGACTTGAGCCAGTGTTTTACCACCAGACGAAAAAGGGAATGGAAGGGTTGCATGCATTTTGAGAATCCCTGTATATATTTATATTACAGAGTCCAACAAAAGAATCGTGGAGCAGATAATGACTAAGGTTGAAGGGTATAACTTCGAAAACCGCAGGTCACTCCGCATCTCTTTCAGTGTGATACCAAAAAGGAACGTTTCGCAGGACATAATTCCACTACTTAGCATTATAAAACGCGCGTCCAGAGGTTTTAATGGACTACAATGTGTCGATACAATCTTCCTTGATTTTGGTAAATTACGTGTAGAAGAAACGGCATTCCCAACTGTACAGAATGATAAACGCACCTGTGAACGTTTAGTGGACGAACGGAATACTGCATTGCATCGCAGAATAACGTGTGGATTTATCTTTGACTATATAAACTGCGAGAGTAGCGTTAACTACATGGATAGACTAGGAGACCCACGACGTTTATTCAAAACCAAGATTGTGTTTTATCCTGCCGACAGGACCGATCAGAACAATCGTATGTTAGGGACTTACATGACCCACCCAAGATGTACCAACATGTTTTTCAAGTTTTACTATCTTATGCTGCCTGCCATTGCAGATGTGGTTGTGAATACTCGAAAAGGCCTCTTTAGCTATGACGAACGAATAATGGAGGTAATAGGAAACAGACTTGTACCATTTTTTGTAGTGCAAGTAAGAACAACGACACATCCTGCATAGAGAGACAAGAAGTTGCCTGGTGTAATATCCAACAAAATGCTTCCAAACCCAACACCGTTTGATCCTGACTTCGGAGTAGCAATAAACGATTGTGACTTCTCAACGAATCTAGTTACAAAATTAGTTGGAGAGTTTCGTCTGTTCCTGGTTCACCCATCAACTAAACACAGTCCGGCAAGTCTAATTGCGAAACTTACCAGCGATCTTCAGACAAATGTTAAACTGCTCCTTCTTTATCGTGTTTATCAAAAAGAATCATTTCAAAATTTTCACGAAGACCTGCTGTATTTAAATCATTCTCAACCGGATCAATCCATCACGGTATTTTTCGAATAAGCCAGCTCAAATTGAGTAACTGTTCAGCGGTAAAGGACCTAAACTACCACCAGAAAGTATACGAAGTGTTTGAAAAAATGAAAATGAATATGTTGAAATATCGTTTTGGTGTGATTTTGAATCCAGGATTTTTTGATTGGATGATACAAAACTATCAATTTCCAACCTTTAATGATAGAATAGAGGTGGTAAAGAAGTCTTTTGTAGGGCTAACGCATGTTTTGGATTTTATGTTAGATTTTGTGGTAGATATGCAAACTATCCTGCTACAAGGAAGTCATGCAGTTTTCCAAATCGCGACGAACAAACTTGAAGATATGGCTTTAATAACCACTGGTTTAATAACCACTGGTTTAATAACCACCAAACACTTCTGTGCCCAATGGCCTACTCCACGGATAATTTACAAGATATATTTCATATCATGTGATGTCCAACATACAAACACGAAAATGGTGGAAGAACTAACAAAGTTCTGGGATCTTATGAATCGCTGGGCGAAAGCAACGAATAAAATGGTTATAATGGACAACACATATTCATGCGGAAACAATGGATACGTTCATCCTACATGTGGGTGGTTTCAAGTCGTAAAAAACACCAATGAACTTAGTTCAGCTCAGACTCTTATTCAGGATCTAAAGTCAAGTACACATAAGCTCAATACTTTTTACTGCAAACGTATATATTCTCCCTTTCAATGTCGTTGTTTACCAGACGATTAATGGTTTACTTTTATTTCTAGTTGTATTGAATAGGATGGATGTACTAGGACAAAAAACCAAGAGAATCAACAAACAATCTGATGCTAGCATTTCCTCCGAATTCACAATGATACCAATTGCTTTCTGCATCCTATTGGCAATTTTCGTTGCTACAATGACAGCCACACTTGTTTGGAAACTTGGGTTCCAAAAAGTTCTCCCAGGATCTCAAATAGAAAATATTTTATTGGGATCGGACCACACTGAGTTGAACACAAGTTTAACCCAGTCTCTGAAGCGAATGACGAACTCGGTAAAGTTGCTTGAGTCAGGTTAGGAACAATTTGGCTAGCCGTTTAAATTGTCTTGTGAGCTAATTCCTATAATTTACTCTGGTTTCAGGAGAAATGATTGGAGAAGGAGCGTCATGTACCATTGTGACCACTGCACAAGTCCATGACACAAGCGGCAAAGTTATCATGTGTGCTGCCAAGTCTTACGAGGTAGCAAAAGGGGACCGAATATCTGAAGAGGATATTCTGAACCTCACAAAGTTGTTGTCTGAGGCCAAAATTTTACTCCACATTGGACCACACGAAAACTTAGTTAAACTTCTTGGTGTGTCAACAAAATATATACGGTTCGGTAGGGCTACCATGTTCCTGGAATACTGTTCCAATGGATCTCTTCAAAATCATTTGAAGCAGTATCGGGACCAACATGAACGAACAGAACTGACCGTATCTGGTAGTATGGGGAATGTGGAGGTCTCCTCACTTCCTACTCGACAGCTATGGCAATTTGTTAAACAAATTGCAAATGGGATGGAGTATCTTGCGTCCAAAAAAGTAGGAAGATTTAATGAAACACATTAACAGAACAATTATTTTACCAAATTAGTTAAATGTTTTGCTAAACCCCACAGGTGATTCACGGGGACTTGGCAGCAAGAAACATTCTGTTGGATATTAATATGTCTTGTAAAATAACGGATTTTGGCTTGTCGAGAATACTTCAAGACTCTTCCGTTTACGTTAAGACAACCGAAGAAGAGCTACCTTGGCGTTGGATGTCACCTGAAGCTTTGAGGCATCAGATGTTTAGTGAGAAATCGGACGTGTGGTCATTTGGAATTTTAATGTGGGAAATTTTGACAATTGGAAACGTTCCGTTTGGGGGTTTGTCATGGAGTCCCGAGTTCATTATAATGCTCGAGCGTGGGCTACGACTTGAGAAACCAGTAATATTAACCGATAAGCAATGGATAGTGCTCCTTAAATGCTGGGAAAAGAACCCTTTAGGTCGACCCACATTTTCCGAGGTCCGTGAAGAGATTGAAAATTTTTAATTTGTATTTGATAGCATTGATAGTTTGCAATGAACATGCAAAATTTCCTTAAATCCTCAATACAATATTACTGTTAATTGTTGGAGGTGTAAGTTAGTACTCTTATGTTGGAGATAAAAGATTGCAGAAATTATTAATACTTAAACTAAATGTTATAATCCTTTGTTTACATAGGCAATTGATTGCTGTTAACTAACAACAAACTGCACTATTTTGTGATGATTGAAGTAAGTCCCTCCTTGTTAGTTGCTCTCATATAGGTCTACAAAACAACCCCGGAAAAATCGTGTCATCAGAAAAGACAGTACTGCTGACGTATTATTAGACACATCCGCAGACCCAGCAACGACATCTCCGGCTTGGGCATCCGAGAATCATATTTAGGCATCTGGTAGAGGATTAAGCCATAATATAGGTGTTTCTTGAAATTTACCATTTACGGTGACCGTTACAGCCAAATATGAGTTTTGACAGTGCCGCCTCTCTGTATGCTGCACCTTTCGGCCAAATTGGTTGAAACTTTGCATGTTTGCTCTCTGGAGTGTGCTTGAGATGGGCAGGTAGAGAAGGGCATATTTTTATGTAACGTTAATTTAAATCGCAATTTTGCAACTATGATTAAGTTACTACAGGTACTTAGTATTTTAATGACTTTACAAATATTTGTTTCGATTTAATACCAACGGGATTTTTCTTTCTAATAAATACTAAACAACGTGTCGAAGCCGAATTGAAATTGTTCCGCAATGCTGCCAGGAAACTCCTTACGAGTTTGCGTAATAATGTTATGAGAAAAGGAACCTTCAAATAAACAATTTTTCCTAATTCTAACATAACAACAAGCACCGAAACACCCAAGCCAATGAACACTATACTGATGACAGCTCGAAGGCGCTCATCATTAATGGATAAAGAAATAACTTTATGTTCCGTATCTTGATCCTTATTCCAATCCAACAATGTATTGTAGTCATTCCTTGCCATCCAAAATTTTCTTATGCCACTATCATACAAAATTGCAGTCAAAAGTCTGCTCAACTTAGCTTGAACAACAGTTACCGCCATTATAATGCTGACTTCATTCCCGTACCTTTTTTGCACGTATCTACAAGAACATCCGTTATAATTGTATGAAAACTTCATAGCGCTATCTGTTTGATAGCTGTAATACGACCGAATTTGCATTCCTCTGTCCGGTGAATTCCTCTCTTTAAACACTAAATTCCCAAAATAACCTTCCTGCCTAGCGTCCCTTGTGAAAACTTCATACATGTTTGGACTGTAGGAATCTTTTGTAAACCAATACTCCAGGTCAAGCAGCTCTTTGAGAGTATCCTTTTGGACTAATTCAGGAGGTGATATAATACTTTCTGTAATTATGCTAAGGTAAACAAACTCAATAAAGAAGAAGCCGATAAGCAACAAAATACGCGAATCCTTGTAACTTCCAATACTTCGCTGGAACAACAAAGTTATAACTTCTAGTGCTGCTGCGTTGTATGTAAATACATTCGCAACCACAAATCCACTTCCTTTCTGGACTGCATTACAAACCATTATTAATGAAATGCATACTGAAATAAGATACCATGTGGGAACGTCGAATGGGGAGAACAAAATATTGTACATATTCTCAACTCGAAACGTTTCCGTACTTTCACAGTATCTAACTACATACTGCGACCAATCCCACACAAAAATAGAATATGCTTCCAAATGAATATTAGTAATTATCCAGTTCCTCAGAACGGCATTTCTTAAATATACAGTGTCATCCACACCAAGTGAAAAACCACCATTTGAAGAGGTAAGGTTCAAAGCGTCTCCTAATATTCGAAACGACTCTCGGCTCAAAGCACTGTTGCAAGTTTTTTGGCTGGTGATAAATCTTTTTCCACAGAAAATGACTGCATTCAAGTTCCCCGGACATTGAAAGTTCATTGTCTACATCCTCTATGACAGTTTTTAATTTGTGAACGTGAATCTTGCAAAGACGCATTTCCTTGTTTATAAAACTAAGAACTTTGCTACCGAAGCTTCCAATGAAGTACTTTTTCGTCAAATGAAATGATGCATGATAGCAGCAGTTTACGCACACGATTAAAAGTTCATTTATCAATGTGTCCCGTGCTGGATTCGCAGTATACTGAATAAGTGTTGAAAAGGGTGCTCGAAATAGTCCGAAAAGTCTAACTTTGTCAAGGAGTTCCTTAAAACCGTATTCAGAAAAGGAGAGGATAAGAAAGTTTTGTTTTGGCAAAGAAATGCGGCGGTTGCTAGTAACATAGAAGATAAATGCCCCCCAGTTCCTGTAGACTATCCAGTCAGGATAACCCATATGGTTTCTTTCGTCTGTTAATTGCATTATGTCAATAGCGAGAAAATTTACGGATTCCCTTTTGTCATCGTTTTTGCCTCTATTAAGGACCTTTTCAGGCTTCCAGCTTCTGTACCTAAAGCTCACGTTCTGGATTTCAGAATCATGTGCAACGGAATTAAGCCTGTATGGCATAGTCTTAACTATCCATGTGAGAATAAAATGCTGATTAATTGAATCTGTCGGCAAAGTCTCAAGAAAGGTATTAACTGAGGAAATTTGGTTTTTACCACGTTTGCCCGTTACTACAACAACAGTGGCGTGAAAGTAACGATTCCAGTTAAGGTCCTCTAAAATGGAAGCGATACACAATGCAATGGTGTTCACTAGGGCTGCGCCGGGTACCGGGTATGGACTCGGGACTCGGCCGTTTTAGGCCCATTTTGAGATACCCGGCAAGTCCCGGGTATCGATGGCGTACCCGGCAGTGTACCGGGTACTATGGTTATTAGCGAAAAACCGCTTGCAAACACTACGTTTAGTAAATAAATTTCTTTAAACCATCCATTTCACGTAAAAATGGTATTCTCAACGTTTTTGTTGGTGTAAATCCACTTCCAGCTTTGGGGGTATGAAGGGAATTTGAAGTTGAATTACTTCATTATATGTTTACTTCAACCTGTTTGCGTGAAGGCTGACACGTCATTCAGAAGCTCACCAGGTTATAAGTAACTGTATTTAAGATAAAGTGATTGATTTTACATAAAAAATTGTGTTGTAGAGTGTATTACTGCAGATATTTCGGAAATTTATTTTCTCGGGTACCCGCCGGGTCTACCCGGCCGAGTCCTGAAAATTATTAAATTACCCGGCCCCGGCGAGTCCGGGTAATTGATGGGCTCGGCGCAGCCCTAGTGTTCACACCGTAAAAAACATATTCCAAACGCATAGTGTGTAATAATAGATTTATCTGTAAATAGAAACAAAAATAGTCGTGATATTTGAGAGGTTACCGTTTTGCAATAAATGTGCCTTGTTCAGGTTTGACCAAAAAATTAAATGGCCAGGAAGCGTTCACATAACTGAAAGGTACTTTGTGTAACAGCACTCAACACTTGATTAATTCGCTTCCATAAAGTATTGGTTATATATTTGAATGATAATGTATGTAATTCATGATGAAAGTACCTCCTCAAACAATTAATTGATTGCGTTAAGGCTACTTCTCTTTTATTAAAGGAGAATTATTACTCAACATTTGCGGCCTTATGTATGTATGTCAGGTACTTAGTGCACTTAAGGTGACTCGCATGAAGCAGTATTTTACTTGTGGAAAGTCGTTTACATCAACCTGGTAAGCAGAAAACGTCATTAGTCATTAAATAGATTCAGTTGGTGTAGCCTCAAGAAAGGTAGCAACCGATGATGGCATCTGTGTCGCACTGGATCGTTGCATTACTACGACCACATTTACCTAAGAGTATTGTTACCAGGTTATATTTTGTATTATGTACTACACAATGACACAATGCTGCATGCAAACAAAACAATTTTCGAATGTATAGCTTTCAAGGTTATAACATCGGTTACTCGTTTGCTTAGTATGCATAATTTTGATGAATAAGTGGAAAATAGTGTATACTTATTGTTTTTACAATACTTGCATGATCCCAATGAGCATCACTTTTACAAGTGGGGAATCAAAAACAAACACATATATTTTTGCATATTATTCAATATTTATGTCTTGCTACCCGAACCTGATACCATGGAGAAAATTAATGCTTAATGGTTGACAGGTTGTTTATCATAAAAAATTGTTTCAGCTTCGGCCATCTCGCGGGTACCAATACACGCCTAATAAACGTTTAACAATGGACATGTATTTTTATGTAAGTAAATTGAATACTGCTTAAATTTTGAATGTACGTACAAATGGGATTTGATTTATGCCCATATTTTGCTATTTGACACAACCACCGAACGACTGTTGATTCCAAAGCCAAACTTTGTAACTGAATAAGTTGGAAACATTGCTGGAATGCTAAAGGAAACCAGGTGAGGTACACCGCTTAAAACTATCACTTCATCATTCCAGTCGTCCCATGATAATACTGCAATAATGTATTCCGTGTACGCTTTTTGTGCATATTCTTGCAATGTTATCATGGGACGACTATTTGATGAATAGAAAGTTACGCTTTTTAGCGGTGTTTAAGACGGCATTAAACTTGATTTATATCCTCTTACCTGTGAGAATATACATTTAATATTTGCGGTTATATGTATGCCACACTCAAGCAACTTAATTCCCATCTCTTTGCTTGCTCTGTGCATTAAATATCTTGTGTAATGGATATGAGATCTACGGCTAATAAATTTACTTACTTTGACATATATATAAATTTACAATTAGTGATGTGATGAGCTTCATCTCAAAGTACATTTAAGAAAGAACATATTCGGCATTTACCAAACTGATTGTGGTTGGGGCAGAGTACCTTGTTTCAAAAATATAGGATGATTTATTGATTTAATAAAAACGCGCGATCAATTATTTTACTAACCTGGGAAAACTAGTTAAACCAAACATACCCGTGGAAAAACTCTTTTGTATGGGATTACTCCGTTTACTTTAATGTTACGAAAGTAAAAATTACAATAACATGAAATATTACTCTGAAAAACCTTTCGTTTACGATGGTTTTCAACCATTGGTGGTAGTCTATATGTTTTTAAAGCAACAAGTACACATACAAAAAATACATCCTCATTCTATTAAGCATGGTAATTCGTCATACA
This sequence comes from Salina celebensis, assembly GCA_036561885.1. Taxonomy (NCBI): domain Eukaryota; kingdom Metazoa; phylum Arthropoda; class Collembola; order Entomobryomorpha; family Paronellidae; genus Salina; species Salina celebensis. The sequence continues at coordinate 11,055 of JAAXOA010000760.1, forward strand.
CAATTCGCATAGAATTTTAGACGAAACTCGTAAGTTATCTAAAGGGTGCACCAGGCTTATAATGTAATATACGTTGCTTATTGTTATAGTTATTCACTGAATTCACAAATACATAATTCGTATTCGTGTAACAGGTAGGGCTCGTTCTGCAACAGAACAAATAACGTGTTGTAATCCCAAAAAACCAGTTGAATATGAACAGCACTATACGATTTAGACGTGCTAATATTAAGTAGACTTTTAAACATAAAACATTCCCAAATTCAATTATTGCCCCAACACATGAAACACCCAAGCCTAGGAATGCCATATTGATAACAGCTCTAAGGCGCTCATCACCCATGGTAAGGGAAATTACTTTCGATTCGGGGATTGTATATTTTTTCGTATCCAATAACTCATTGTAGTCACTTCTTGACATCCAAAATTTTCTGATGCCACTCTCATACAAAATTGCTGTCAAAAGTTTGCACAACCTATTTTGATTGAGAGTTACGGCCATTATTTCGCTAACTTCTTTCCCGTAACGCTTCCGCAAGTATTTGTATACAACGCCATATCCAATTCTGGGATACTTCAAAATATTTTTGCCTGGTAGGTGTAGTATGACTGAATTTGCATTGTTCTTTCTTCTGATTGCCTCTCTCGAAATACTAAACTACCAAAGTAACCTTCTTTCGAAGCCTCCTCAGCAAAAACTTCATAAGCGTTGTCTGTGTATGAGTTTTCTGTAAACCAATACTCCAGGTACAGCAGCTCTTTGACATTGTCTTTCTGCACAACTTGAGGTGGCGATATAATACTTTCTGTAATTACACTTAAGAAAATAAACTCAATGAAGAAGAAACCGATCAGCAACAAAATACGCGAATCCTTGTAGCTTCCAATGTTTCTCTGGAATAACAGAGTTAAAACTTCCACCGCGTTATATGCAAACAGGTTCGCATTCAAAAATACACTTCCTTTTTCGACCGCATTGCAAGCCAGTATGCATGAAATACATACTGCAATTAGGGACCATGTCGGAATGTCGAATGGTGAAAACAAAATAGTATATATATTGTCTACTCGAAACGTTTCAGATGTTTCGCAGTATTTAACCACATACTGGGACCAATCCAACAAAGAAAAAGTGTACACTTCCAAATGAATATCAGTAATATGCCAGTACTTGAGTTGGGAATTTCTTAAATACACGGCATCCTCCACGCTTTTGTGCTTTGCCGCCATTTGATGACGTGAGGTTCAACACGTCTCCCAATATTCGAAACGAAACGACTCTAGACTCAAAACACTGTTGCAAATTTCTCGGCTGGTGATATATTCTTTTCCACGAAAAATGACTGCATTCAAGTTTGCCGTTGACATTTTCTATTACAGTTTTTAAAGTGTGAACGTGTCTCTTGCAAAGATACATCCTTATGTTCATGTGACTACGTACTTTGTTACCAGTACTTCCAGTAAAGTATTGTTTCGTCAAATGATATGATGCGTGATGGCAGCAGGATACGCAGTAAATGAAAAGTTTATTTCGCATTGGCGCTCGTGCAGAATTTGTAATGTGCAAAATAAGCGTAGAATAGGGCGCTCTGAATAATCCAAAGAAATTTTCTTTTGGATGGAGTTCGTTCCAACCGTATTCGGAAAGTGCAAGAATCAGAAAGTTTTCTTTTGACAAGGAAATGCGACGGTAGGTAGTAATATAAAAGAGAAAAGCTCCCCAGTCCCTGTAAGCTATCCAGTTAGGGTAAAGTTTATGGTTTTTATCATCTGTTATTTGCATTACGTTCAGAGCTAGGATTGTCATGGACTCCTTTCCATGCTTGTTGGAGGCTCTATGAAGAAGTTTTTCAGGCTTCCAACTTTTTTATCTAAAACCAACATTCTGGACGTCGGAGTCCTGTGCAACAGAATTTAGCTTGTATGATGTAGTCTTTACTAACCATGTGATAATGAAATGATGGTTAATTGAATTTGTGGGTAAAGTCTCAAGAAAAGTATCAATTGAGGATATTTGGGGTTTACCACTGTTTTCTTTTACTACGGCGACAGTTGCATGAAAGTACCGATTCCAGTTAAGATCGTTTAAAATGAAAGCGCTACAAAAAGTAATGGTGCTTACACTATACAAAACATATTCTAAACGCATAGCGTACAGTTATAGATAACTTACTTAACCAACTTTACCTGGAAACCCTAAGCAAATTGGGCTAGTATAGCTAGATTATGATTAGCAATAAAAGCGCCTTGCTCAGGTGCGATCCTAAATATGAATACAGAGAGACAAAACTTTGAAACAACAAAATTAACTTTGATACAACTAGCTGATGCCTAATGCACGTGTTATGTTATGTAGGTGAAACTTAATTCAATTCCGTAAACAAAATATGTAACTGAGAGGTACCTTGTGTCGTAGAAACAACGGGGTTAATTCACTTCAACAGAGAATCAGCTATTTTGGTTTATGATAATATGTAAGTCGAGATGAGACTACCTCTTCGAAATTGATTGCCTGACGGGTACTTCCGTAATATTACATCGCAGGCCGTTTTGGCCACTAATGTCAAGAAACATACATTGAATAGATCCACATTACTAAACTGAAGGCAATCTGGTTTCGTTAGACCACAGAGAATAATCATATGTAATGGTTGACTGATTTTTTATCGCAAAAATTCGGTCATCCAAAGGGTACCAAAACTCGTTTTTATATATAATTTATAAAATGGCCATTCATGTGTATAAATTATCAAATTTTGTTTGATAAACGGTTATATCGTCGCAGTTTAAAGTTTTAAGGTACTTTTCCACTTAACCAACTCGTACCTCCTCCGTGGAACAACAATGGGCTTATTAAGCAACAACATTAAAAACAAAACATCAATATCATTGGCAATAGATCACAATTTGACTCAATTGTTTCAATAAAGTAGTAATCCAGGGTAACGTGGGGACAAGAGAGGACTTACTCGAGAATCAGGAAGCTGGAATCATAACGTTTTTGTTTATCAAACTAAACTCACGGATAAGTCAACAGGGAAATGTTCTAGGAGTAACATGAATTCGGTTGTAGTTTACACTCTGGTCTACGTTGTGGCGTCAAATTGGGCATTTATATTAAACGATTTAAACTAGCAGCGATATTTTCACGTAACATTGGCAATAGTCAAGTACGACGAAGGTGAAATTCTTCAGGCGAATGCGATGAAATCTGCCCTAGAAAGTTTACCGACAAACTCTTTTTACAAACGTTACATCGTATCATGGATAATAAGGACAACACATTGGAAACTTACTCGTATATCATATAATCCCTCCATTTTCAACAAAAGTGTGGGATTTAAGCCGGAAAAACTATCACACCGTTCGCAGGATGAAAATGGTAGAAGCTCAGGAACTATTTGGTTTCTTGATATTAGTCTTAGTGGCTTAAAAGATGCACCAAAAAAGACCATATATGATTGGGACGTATTTTATGAGTGGGGCATCTATTTGTTTCACCTCACGTATAAACGACGGATCACTCTCCATGTAAAACATTTCCTTCTTTTGTTGTTATCAGAAAAATCTTACAAGGACCTAATTGGGGACCAACACTTAGTTTATATTGGAAAATCTCCATTTCTTATATTAATTTTTCAAGTAGATCTCACCCCTTATCATACAAGTTTAAGCCGTGTTTTCCTTGCATTGTTTCACGTGTTGTTTCCAAACTCGAGCATACATAACTAGCAAGTATTTTACTGGAAAAACTGCGAATATTTCTGCAACGTCAATCCGATGGAAACACAAAAGATGCACGAGTCGGATGCACACACTTCAGGCAATAGTGGACCAAGTCAATCCTAAGCTTTCCCGACTAGGTGGGGGTAGGTGTGTCCATATATCATGGCGAACACTATATCTGCAGAGAGCATTCGTCTACGCAAATCCGTGCTTTGAGCCTAGAGTCTTAGCAGATACGCTAAATCTAACAACTTTGACCGGAGGTCGTAAAATACATCCTCAAAATATCGTGTTCCTGCGGAATAGCTTCCTACAAGATTGGCATGTCGTCTCACAGCCCACAGAGATCTTCACATATTTCCTATGGGATTACTCCCAATAAGCTATTAAATATTGTGCTAATACGGCTACATTTCGGGTTGTTACTATTTTCACAATCTTGTTTTCTCCTTTTGACGTACATACATGGACAGCTCTTGCCATTTCGGTATTTTCCATTGGGGTTTGTATGGCATATGAAAACAGAAAAGGGACTTCTTACCATTCTGTGACGCTGGACATAACCGTGCTGTTATTTCAGCGTAGCATCGGAAGCTACCGAAACTGGAGAATTCTTCTACTGATTGGATTCTTTTTTGTTGAATTTATTTTCTTAAGTTGCATTACAGAGATCATAATAGCTCCTCCTGAAGTGAGTATTTTAAGTAGCCTTTACAATGTTCTTACGCTTAAGTTTTGCTTCGGGAAGAATTCGTATTCAGACAGCTTTTACAAGAAGCTTGAAAGATACGCTGAAGACGAAGGGTATTCCGGTGAGTTCAAATATGAGGATAAAGAATATTGGGACAAGCAGCTGTTTGCTTACTCCTTGTACTCTTACGAGCCTAACACGTACTGTACTACAGTCTGAGGATACTGGGAACGGTGTCATATGCAGATTTTTAAGGAAGCGTTATGGCAAGGAGTTCAGCGTAATAACGGCTGTGACGCTAGTCAGAAGCGAAGTGAGTAGTTTATTAAATTTAATTCTGTTCGAGAGTGGATTAAGAAAGTTCTGGAAGGACCTTCAAAGCAACGACGCCTTTGTGGAGTTTGGTAAAAACGCCCCTTCGCGGGATAAAGTTGCGACACTGTCCGCGAAGGATGATCGGATAAGAGCTTTACTTTTAATTGCTGTAGTGGGTTTTACACTTTCAATCGGCATTGGATTATATGAGATACAACATACCTTTTATGGCATCATGGCCGCATTAGGTTTACAAATTAGGCGGTTTGGAAATGAAATTCAACGGAAATTCTCGGTAATATATTTCTCTCGGGCGACAGTAATTATAAATTTGAGGAATGAATGGAAAAAGCCATGTCACGGGAAATCGCCCGATCAGAATCGTCAGACTTTATTAACGAGCTTTAGCCTTGGGCGGTTAAGCTAGTTAAGCTTATATAGTACGCATACCTGATTATAACAATCTCGTAACAATTATGATTAGTAACATGCTTAAATAAGTCAGAACAACCTAAAGCTTCGTTTGAAATTATCGTTCCCTGAAGTCCATACTTAAATTTGATTTAAGAGCCGTTGTTTCAAGTATAAAGTAATTTTAATAATTATAAACGGGGGTTTAGTTTGTCGAAGAGATGAAACAACATAAAATTTTTATCATCTTGCAAACTTGTAATGAAAATTGTCTGTGTTTAACCGATAGCAATGGTAACTTTTAAAATAAGCTTTTAAATCGAATTTGCGTGAGATGAGCAGCCTTTTTAAGCATCATGTGGACCGGTTCTAAAAGTCTGCCATAAATGTACCGAAACGTATAATTAGTTCAGGATAAAGTCGTTTACGTGTTAATGTAATCATTAATTTAATTCTCATTTTAATTATGCACAATATCTATTTAATGCCAACCTTGGCGCAACGCAATCAACCAACAAAATCTCCCAAAACTCATTAATCGTTTCAATTTACTAATCGCTGTCTTACTCTACAAGTGCACGGGAACCCAGCTAAACGACCTTTCAGAAACGAAATGGAAAACTTTAAGGCCGTGTTTGTATTTACTATTCTTTATGGCATAATCCAGAGTTTATCAACTTTTGCAGATAATCAACCTACGCCTTCCACATTTTACGATGACGTCGATATACTAACTCATAGTTGCAGTGTTCAATTCCAAATCCCCCGAAAATTAGACTGTGCTTGTGTCACCGGCCTGTAATATATATTTAAAAAGAAATAAACCATGATAGTTTTTAAGCAAATAATAACATTGATTTCAATAGATGGATACTTTACGGGTCGTGCTTTGAAAATGTAACAATTATGGGCGGCGCATCGTCAAAATGCCACAAACTGACTAGAGCGCCTGTAACATATTCTGGAGCTTTCATACACCAAATTACAATAATATTCAAGGACTTAATCCAATATTATTTTATACAGATTTCCAAAGCAGCACAGGTACTACGCCATAGGGACGACCTTGCTGCCCTAAGCCTAGATGGTGATGTGAAGCAGCTAGAAGCTGAAAATGCTTATAACCTTGAGCTTAACGACGGCTGGATACTCATTACTGGAACGGACTGGACAATTATAGATTCTGCTGGAGCTCGAGTTTGTATTTCAGTTATTGAGCCAGAGTCTTATTGCTACTTTTCAAATGGAGCCAAGTTACCACGGGATATAGTTAGTGTAGAAAAGGGTTGTAAAAATTTCGATTATTTCGTTGACCCTGAAAAATGCGTTCCTATTGTCGGACATGGTAAGGTCATAAAACTTTAATTGTTGCATTCATGAAGTATATTACCAATTGGATCTGATCTATGATGTTAATTTAGATGAAAATATATGCGACCTTCCCGTCAGTAAAACCCACAATATTGTCAGGCGTAATGCTGACGCTGCCGCCACGGCCGCCCCTGAGGGTCACGACTTGGAAATAATCACTATAACTGAAGACAACGAAGACTTTTCAATTATTCAAGACAGCCTAAATGCCACANCACGGCCGCGCCTGAGGGTCACGACTTGGAAATAATCACTATAACTGAAGACAACGAAGACTTTTCAATTATTCAAGACAGCCTAAATGCCACAAATGACAACGGCACGCGAGATGTACGCCACACTTTGGCCGATGCCATTTTAGAAGTTATGGACCACCAGCTCGATGATCTACTTGGTCTCAGGGATACATCTAAATCCGCTTCAAAGCAAGCAGGGTTTAAAAGCGCTGCTCCTAAATCAGGCTCAGCTGGAAGAAAGAAACGAGCAGCAATACAAAAGGACGCTATCTCCATAGAGGAAATTGACTCCAATAACAAAAACCCTCTGAATCTCACTTACACAAATCCGGCATACGAATTTTTAGAAACTGCGAAACGGATTATGTTGAAGACTTGTCCACCATTTTATGTGAAACCAGCATTTTTAAATTTGGCTGTATCAACGTTCATCAAGCTTCAGCAAACTCAATTCAAGGTTACGGAGCACACACCTAATGGATTTCGCAGAATTTTAGCAGATTTGAGAAAATGTGAGAAAGTTGCACAACAATTTAATTTTACGCGACCTCGGTGCGATGGAAAGGTAAAATTCCACGTTCTTTATAATATTTTCGTATGCATAATTATATAATGTACTAATTTACTTAATTTCACTGTTGATATTAATAAGGGTGATGGTATTTACTTTGCTTATGGCCAAACCCACGAGCTAGTGNGGTAAAATTCCACGTTCTTTATAATATTTTCGTATGCATAATTATATAATGTACTAATTTACTTAATTTCACTGTTGATATTAATAAGGGTGATGGTATTTACTTTGCTTATGGCCAAACCCACGAGCTAGTGCTTCCACCGGGAACCCTAGATTTCCACCGTGATCCTATGGTAGACACCGTTTGGAATGTGTTTATTAATGCTCACTCATACTGCTACCCGCACTTCCGGAAACCATTGGACCATCACCGATTCACTACCTTAATGGTGCCTCTCTTCCAGAACCAAATAAATGACATTTGGTAATACATGCGTATAACCTTGAACTGTATTATCATGGAAGAATAAGTAATTACTAGTAATGACGTTGTAAGGTCTCAAGGACAAATTACGGAGAAGTCATTTGACGGGCTTTATGGGAACCAGGTCGAAGTCCAAGAGAACTTAGCGTACTGCACGACCTCCACTCGCTTGGACTCCTCATATCCATTTGATTTACCAAGGCCACATAGAGTACCCGAGTTCGGGGCTATTCCTCATCACGGGAATACAACTGCTGGTCGGAAAAAGCGAGATGTAACACTCGACAGCATTTTGCAGCCAGTTAACGCCGGGTCCTGCATGGATGTAACGAAACCTGTTCTATGTGCGGACCATGTGCAGTCACTGGTTAGTCAATTGTGAAAACAGCGACTGCAGAATATTTCATTAAAATGTCACGGTTTTCATCTGTTAAGATAAAAGGTACCGTTAGTTTTGTTATCAAGTACCAAGTGTTGATTTTTATTTGTTTGATTGCCATTGTGTAGTCACAAAATAAAATAAAATTGATCATTTTTACAAGAAAACTTAAAAAAAAAATATATACAAATCATTTTGGGAAAAATCATAAGCAAAAACGTTTGAGGTTTGAAAATACCCTTGGTATCCCCATCTTTTTTAGTTGAGAGCTCGTTAAATATCAGTAGCATTTTCACTACCAATATTACATTCAGATATGTATGCTGGAGAATATGCGGCTATAATGACAATTTTAGCATGGTGGCTGATTTGTAATAATTAATTATGAAATCGTTCAAGCGAGCATTGATTTGTGAATTACTCTAGTAGCAGCAACATGACTGATATAATTAGCTCCAGTGCAAAATTTTCCATTGTCATTGGAGTCAAAGGAACTACAAAACTTTGACCACCTAAGTGATGTCCCAGTGTAGGCACACTTCGAAATGTTCTACGACCTTCTTTGTTTTTCATAATGATGGTATTGTTTTCAGTTGCTTTCTTGAAACTTTCACCAGCTTCAAACAAGTTGCCAAAGTATCCGAATACTACGAAAACCAGCCCACCTGCCCCCGTAGCCCCCCATATCATTGGTAGAAATAGCTGCAACATAGTTTCCGCCAATCCTGCCCTGTATATGTAAAAGCACGACACCGTTAGGACAATTTGAAAGAAGATAATTCCAA
>JAAXOA010000761.1:0-19957 GCA_036561885.1 Salina celebensis
AGAAGAAATGGCTCAGTCCTAAATTTAGGTAGTGTCATTGTCCATTGTCCAGATAAAACTATATTTTTTCTGTGATCGGGACTTTTGGGAAACAGTTTGCGTCGATGGTAGCGCATGCGTCCCTCACATTTGTCAAAGGAATCAATTGCCAAGTGACTCATGTCCTCATTCTCCAAGAGGGCCTTGGTTCGCTCCTCACTAGACAAATTTTAGTTACACAACCAGTTTACGAGTTGTTATCGAGTTAGCCAATAAAACAATGTTTAAACAAGATAGTTCTTACTCAACAATTTGTCTTGTAGATGCATTGGCGTCGTTTTCTAAACGATGATCCATACAGCGTTTTGCTTTAAGGTTCACAATCTCTTCCAAAGGTGGAGGATGGTCATGAATGTCACTGTCGACATCTTTGAAAATTCCATCCACTGTACGTAACTGGCAGTTGCACCTTTCTTCAAAAAGACATTTCCAACTAGTGTTTGGAAATATGCTGCTTGTTCTTCTGTACAGGTAGTCTCTGTACTCCAGAATAAGTAAGTTGCTCTTTCCTATGTAATACCGCACTTCTCCATTATCTTTAAATTTTGGATAAACTTGATCCGCCATTTTGATTGCAGATTTTATTACTTGCAGAGTTTAATTTAGTGCTTAAAATCAGTGTTAAGAAAGAGGACTGAGCTAGTAAGTCTGAGCTCTGTTTGAAAAATGAAACCGATGTGAATGTACCGATGAAATCCTCCCATTTTCCTAATTTTTATCTTCGTTCGTATGCTGATCCTAAAGACAATTATTCAAATGTTAATACATCTTAAAAATAATAGATTCTAGGCGCGTTGTGGCTTTATCTATCAATGACCAGTGTTCCTCCTAATTTGAATAATTTGTTTTATTTTATATATTGAAATGAAATTATTACATTTGGTCCACCACACGTTTGGAAAGACTCCTTCTTAACAAGCAGCAACTCTGATGTCGGCAACTTGTCTTAGGTACTTTCATTTATGAAATGCCGACATGTATACGCACTAAAACGTATGCACCTTTTGCAGCTTATCCATAAAAGCGAACTCTGCTCTGTACAATATATTATTGTGCGTTATTGAGAAGAGGCTTTACATTTATGTATAGTAAGATTAAGGTGCAAGACACTTACAGGGCATAGATTTGGTGTCTAACAGTTTACATTATCTAGCATTTTCGTGTATATAATTCTTATGCCCACCACCTTTTGCAGCTTATCCGTAAAAGCGAACTCTGTTCTGTACAATATATTATTGTGCGTTATTGAGAAGAGGCTTTACATTTATGTATAGTAAGATTAAGGTGCGAGACGCTTACAGGGCATAGATATGGTGTCTAACAGTTTACATTATCTAGCATTTTCGTGTATATAATTCTTATGCCTACCTACTGGATTCATTCGTGAGTACAAACATCCCTTTTAGTAATGTATACTGCATATTCTCTGGGGATCCCCAAGGGCGATGCTGAAAAGGACCCTTTTCTCATATCTTTCATCAATGAAGCAGGGTTCATAAGAAATGTGTTGAGAAAATATGTTGTAACCTTCACGCACTTAGAAAAGATTCTAATAAACCACACAGAAGGGGAAGTGTGAATAAACACAAGTAGATTTCACTCGAACATCTCCATTATTTGAACGAAGAAAAGTAGCCATGCAGTCACCCTCCAGGCAACACCCACAGCTGCTTACAGAATCTACCTTTTTCTGTGATCATTTTCCCCATTCTTAGTTAGTCATAACTAGCTTGGTGGCTGGTCAAAGAAAGTAAAAAGGTAGGGATTGCTAAATATTCATCTATTAGAAGATAACGGGATCACGGTCTTCATAGAAAATTTTCAGACTGACTATATGCCCATACCTATATCTTTCTATTAAGTAATTTTTAACGCCATAAATAGTAATGTATTAAACAGTTTAGTAGATATGGTAAACTGGTTAAAGATATTATCACCAAAGCGCAAGTGAATACATACCTGATTGCCGTTATGTAAAAACGAAAATTGGTTAGACTGAACTTGGCAATAACGAGCCCAGTAATTTACCTAGAACTTGGTTTGGTTGGACGGACATACATATAAAAATCAGATAGGATAAACTCGGATAAATCTGCTTTTTTTACGGGATCTTTAGTTTGTGTTGCTGTTTCCCTTCCTATACACTATACACACCGTGCTTATTGATTTGAAAGTAAACGCATGTAATGTGTTCAGGTGTTCTATTCATTAAACTCATGACCGGGTTGGTGTATCCACTCCATAAACGATTTCTAGGTTGATCCTTAATGTCCGTAAGTACACTCCATAAACACTAAACACCTTCAAGCATGCAGAAATTGATATTGTCTTTGCAATGTTAATAGTACCCGAAAACTGTCCTTGTCTTTGTGCATTCCATCCAAAGTTATCCCGTAAAAATTCGCATAGGATAAAAGCTGCTGTTTTTCTAGCCGCGACGCCGCCTTTCTTACTCATGTTGTTTTGCCGGATGATTTTGGATAGAATGCTCAAGGACACGTTTGGCATGATAGTATACCGAACTAGTCTCCTACTGATTGGCCACTCATAACATTTAACACATACGAATTATTACTATACAATGAACCAATGATAACCGTAAATGGAAGACACATTCACAGGACAACTCTGTTTTTTACACGAGTAGTCACGTCACGAGTAGTTGAAAAGTATGAAATATTTTTGTCCCCCATCTCCAGCTACAAAGCATCATCAATTGTCTGAATCACCGGTGTTTCTCATTTTAAGTATTAAGGGAAAATTTCGGTTTGAGGGAAAAAATCATCTGAATGGACATTGGATTTAGTTAGCATAATGATCATTTAAGTACCGCATTTTCCCTGGGAAACCACAAGGGTAATTCTTGCTAAACCGGCGCTTTTCTCATAACATTTTATCAAATGAAACTGGGTTCAGATAAAATGGCTTGATAAAGTTTTTTTAATTCAAACAATTATAAACTACGTCATGATGAGCAAAGCAAACAGAAGGAAGAACATTATACACATATAAAAGTTACTGTCACTTCACCTCCAGAATTTTTGAATTAAAGTTTGTAGCCATGCAGTCTTCATTGTATCACCCATCGACCCTTGTGGAACCTACCTTACACAAACCATTTTCTGATTATATTTGTCGTGTGTTCGTTTTCGGTCGGTAAACGGACAAAAGTAGCGGTTGCAAACATGTTCGATGCTTGACAATATACCGTGGCTACTGTACAATTTTTCTAGGTTGAATTAATGTAACAGGAAGACTGGGTTCATTAAATCTCACCATAAGGACCCGGGTAATTGCCCTAGAAGTTGATTCCTCGGTTACAGAATATGAGTGTTGGAAGGATAGACAATACTGTGCTAGGGTAATAATATTTTTCATGGGAGCTTTTACGTTTTTTATCGAGCTTTACTTCTATGTTCTATTCGCTGAGTTTACTTTCTTGGGGCATCCCAAACACCGTACTTTATACACCCAAGGAGCCCCATTCAAACCTCCATTAGATATATGTCATATTACAAAATGTTAATAAACTGTCTAACCATAAGTAGTATTTTGGATTGGAAAAGTAAATATCACGCGAAAACAGATGGCATTACAAACATTGTTTTATCGTAACCTGGAAGCTACCCTCCTAATGATTGACCATTCAAAACATTGAAGACAAGTTAACTAAACCGCGCTTCAAGCACGACAAGTTGCTTTCACATCCTTTTGAAGGAGTTAAGTTTAAATCGCAGTGGAAAAATGTGGTTAATTAAGCTAATAAGAATCATAGTTCCTTAAAAATACAAAATCTAAGATCATGCAGCTGCTACTTGTTGTCCTTATCAAAAATCTATAAATACATTTGGCACTGTTGTGTTAACGAAAAATATTTAAGTTTATGAAATAAATCATGCATATAACCCAATGTCACACTGTTTTCAGCGAGAAACATCCAAGTTATTCGTATCATTAATGTTGCAGATTAGATAAGCAAGGTGTTCATTGCACAATTACTGACCGTATCTGACTTTAATGACCTTTATGGCCATGAAAGAATATCGTTATCTACAAATCATATTATTCAACACCCGAATACGAGAGTGTGAGAGGACACAGGTCCGACGATCCTTCAGTATTGCATTGTTCCGCGTTCCAAAAAGTATCATCAGTTAAGTGAACACACTCACACTGCAGCAGGGCAGACAAAATTGGTAGTAATATTAAAGTTTTGCAAGTGTGGTTGTTTTGCTTGTTTTGCTAACCAATGATAGACTGCACTTAAATTCTGTATCGGATTCATATATGTTTTCTCGTTTTTAGAAGCGTAAGTTCAGTCCAAAGCACAATGGAAATTCAGTTAGCCAAAGCTGAAGCAGTGGTGTTATCTAGCTCTACAACAACTCATAAGTTCACACTTCCTTCGGGAGAAGAGAAAGATGTTCCTACTCGAACTGCAACAAACATTGGGGTAAATGTTACACCGGTGCTTCACGAAACGATGAGGGCGTTTGGCTTTGGATCACGGCTAACTGTAGGGAAACCCATACCTAAACTGAATCTATACGTGGGTTTAGCTGGAGTCGACAGTTCGAGGTCAGCTGTTTACTTAAAAATTGAACGTGACTTTCTGCATGAAATCATAGATTATGAAATTTCGGAAGACGATTTGGAGGTTGAGGTTCGAATGAAAAATCTGCAAGACTCAAACTATGGCAAAGTAATAGCAGATGACATACTTTGGGGTAGATTGAAATTTATGCTCTAATAGGAGCCATAAAGTGTTATATGTAAATTGATAAAAAAAATGCCTGCTTGTCATTACATATTTAGCACCGCTTACATGCAGCAATATTTTGTCCGAACATGGACAAGTGGTTTGGGTAAGCCATTCCGGAGGAGGCAACAGATGTAACTGGGCTAATTCCAGCGTGAACGGCTACAGTTACGGACATAGTCAGTGGTCAGCCTCGGTTTCATTGATATTGAAAATTTCGAAAGTTCTGGGACCTGATCCAGACGTCCCTGACCATTTGGCACCGTCTAGAAAAATGCTTGAGGATGAATTATTCTGCGATGCGGCTATAATTGCCGAAAATGGCGCGGAAGTAAAATTTCATCGGTGTGTTTTGGCCGCTCACAGTACCGTCTTTGCTACTATGTTTCAATCGGGCATGGTTGAATCGAAAACGCATACTGTTGAAATAGCCAATATGACGGAAGAAAGTGTTCGAGCTTTGCGAGAATATTTGTATGCATGGGATATAGAAGCACCTCAAGAAAAGAGTGGCGTTTGTTTTGAGCTATTGGAAGCTGGTCACAAGTATGATATGCAGCCACTAGAAAATTGCATGGAGAAAATCTTATTGAGAATGAGTCAAAAATGGTACGATGTTGATGTAGCTTTACGGCTATTTCTCTTCGTGAGGGACACGGACTTAAGAACACTCAAGCTAAAGGCAATAGATGTTTTAAAAGCGTAAGTCATGTTTGCGTTATATTTGTACTGGATTTAGATTTATTGGGCAAACTTGTAATATGCAGAAAATTCGACGAGCTGGAGGAGTTACCTGCGTACCAACAGCTTTACAAGGAAAATCTTGAAGCGGTTAAGGAGTTATGTAAATGCTTTGCGAAAAGGAGCAAGTAAAAAAGATGACAAAATGGCTCTTACGAAATATATGATTTGGAAGAGATGTACACATAGTTGACGAGAAACTTTAGTTAATAAAATATTTGAAGTTTGTCTAAAGAGCTTTTTTTTCAGCTTCATCGTTAACATTTTATGCATAAAGTATCGCTTCTACTTTTTTACCCAAGCAGTAGCGCACGTCGATAACAAAAGGAAATGCAAAGTAAAGCAACAATCTGTCCGTCTGTGGGTTTTGTGTCGTATGTATGCATGCGTACACAGACGTTGCAAACCACCACACATTTGCTTCTTTTATACATCCTGGTTTGTCTGCTACCTCTCGGTGCTATAATTGCTAAAACTTCAAAGTCAATTAAAAAACGAAGCTGCGTAGCCCCAGCAACGATTCCCGCGTCAGTTAAAGAATCGAACACGCTGATTTCCCCAGTATATGACTCATGTCCAGGAGTGTACGGCCTCGTTCAAAAACTGACCCCAGATTTATATGGCAAAAACACTATATTTTAACAATTTTGAAAGTTTAAATAGCTACAAGTGTTCCTTGAAGGTACATCATCAATAGTTTAAATCATCAGTAGACGGAATTATGCTTTTTTCCTAGTCGTTTTCGCAATTTACGTGAAAAATCGATAAAATTGATAGAGCTCTCTATCCTGCTTAATTGCTGCTATGAACAAACACTAATTGGTTTTGACATCCTGACACCTTTCTCTTTCATATTATGTAAACACACAATCATGATTGTTTAAACTAACGAAGCTCCAAATATGTAAAAATCACTTCAGCCGTCTTCACTCTTTATATTTATGAAGCTGACCAGATATAGTTGATGTTTTTGATATAGCTACAAATCAAATAATGAGACTATTATCAAGTCAGATAATCTAGTTAAAGTGCAGATTGATGGCATTCTATCTATACTGTCAAAATGATGAACAAGCTTTGATGAATATTACAAATTGTGTCAATAGCAACCTCAGAAGCGTAATAAATCATTGTAACCAATGGACTAAGGACTGTGTATTGTTGCAGATTTTCTCATTTTTATCTGAAAAATAACAGAGCACATTTGATTGAAACTATAAAGAGCCATCTCATCCGCAGTGATACAATTCATAGGTACACATTCGTCAATCTAAAAAGTTTTATGGATATAAAAACTGATATGCCAGTAACTGAGCAAATATTAGTGGTCAAAGCTGGATTAAATTGTCGAATCACTTGACAAACAAGTTTTTCTCTGTATATTATCATCGAGCATAAACTTCAAAACGAAGTATTTATTAGGTAGAAGTTAAGGATACATCAGCATAATTCGGTTCCACAACCTTGTACAGTACCACTTTAAAATCATGTGGCTCTGTGCATACCTCTAAAATACATGCAAACATACAAGGTTATTATATAACCAATCGATTTCACCACACTAGTCATTACATCTAACATTTTACATAACAGTTTTGAATAATCTCTGAAACTGGCTAAATGTACTCCATTTCTCTTTCTTAGTACGGCGCAATAACCCGTGATGGTTGGAAGTAGCTCTGGCTTCATTTTTTCTCTAAATACCTTAAAACAGATAAGAGATGATTGGATGAACCTAAAAGTAATGATTTCGACTTATGGTTACCTAAGAATTCAAAAAAGTCTACATATCCACGAATTCCCACTTTCAGCTCTGAGATATCCATCCTGCTGTTAATTTGATTCAGTATGCATTGTAGTGCAATCAGTTGGTAGTAGTAGATGTTAAACTTGAAAGTACCTCGCGAGTATAAGATGTGATGGCAATCGAAGTAACTGACTTGAGCAAAATCATATATTACAGCAGTGAATGAAGTAGTCGAGAAATTACGCCTATTTGCCCACGAGCTTGTAAGGATTTGGATTTTCTGTCAATTCGTTAATAATTAATATTTGTACCTGACGTTTATGAGGTAGCTTCATAGGTTCCAATCTATGTTTTTAGTTGAATAGTGCAGCAGCTTACTTGATCCATCAGGTACTTGTGAGTACAGCCAGACGCCTCGGCTCCTGGCACAACATAATAGACCATAACAAGAAAAATAACCCAAGGTAAATGCTGAAGTACCTTTCATATTCAGTTATTGCATAGTTCAAGTAGAAAGGGGTTGTTTAATGTTGTAGTACTAACTAAATTTTGATTAGTGAAAAGTTTGGCGCAAGCGGTAAATATTATTTTGTCAGTGCTGTAGCATTTTTTATACTTTAAATCCTTACCGATGTGCGACTAAAAAGGGCTATATGTAATCTTCTGAAAATTCTTGTTATTAATTGAAACAAATATTTTTACTCAATAAGTTAAATTAGTAGCTTTCCTGGTTCATTAATTGGTTATCCACATTAAGAGGTGTGAGACTAGGGGCAGTAGTTAGATCAATTGGTTTTGAATATTTTAACG
Source organism: Salina celebensis (assembly GCA_036561885.1). NCBI lineage: Eukaryota > Metazoa > Arthropoda > Collembola > Entomobryomorpha > Paronellidae > Salina > Salina celebensis. The sequence continues at coordinate 8,097 of JAAXOA010000761.1, forward strand.
ACGTAAATGAAATGGGTTTTGGAAGTTATACAATCATAATTTGGCTGAGTTTGACTCTAATGCATTCCCATCAGATGGATAGTATAACTCTTGATATGGACGCGGTCCTAAATCCTTTCGAGGATTGCTTCATTTAAGTTATTTTCACCCGTTTTGGTTATTCTGGGGAGATGGGTGTTTCACACGAAATCAGTCAGATTTCTATTCCCGCAGCAATTACCATGTATTCTTACCAAATCAGCGATTCAGGCGAATTAGTCTGCGATGACCTCGGCAATTTTGAGCTAATCCATAAAAATTGGACAATGATTAATTACAGCAGCAGCAAGCTTACATGTTTTCTTCGCGTGCTTCTCGACCCACCGTTTTGCTTCAAGTGGAAACTCATGACCTCTGTTCTAGGCCAGGTTGGAAACGAGAAATATCAGGAGAAAATATTTCCATGGAACTTTTTCTGGACTTCACTGATACCAAATAAACCAGATCATTTCCAATATTTTATTCATGTCCAGGTACATATCGATGACAAAGAAGACACAATGATTACTGATTACGATCTTATTTTCTTTAAGAAGAGTACCTTGGACGGTAAATTACATGCATATCACTTTGACAGGTTTGATCCCGTAGATATCATAGTTCGCTTTCTGTATTGGACATCAAATTCGCGACCTGTTCGTACAATGTTTCTGCTTGTGCATTTTGATCAATTGGTTTCAGAATTTTCATGGATATTAAAATCCACAGTGGCGACTTTTCCGAATGATTTGAACATTGGAGAATTAGTCTCTTCTGTGCAAATACAATCTGTAGAAGTTCCAAATATTGCAATATTTCGCAATTCACAGGGAATGTCCCAGGTTTATAAGGCCATTCGTCCATTTTCTTGTATTGTCACGTGCATCAACTTCGGTAAGAGCATGGAACGCAATACTGATTTTCCAGATGATGGCAAGGAACTCTTCCTCCAAAGTGTCATAAAATCCTTATTGCCTAATACCAGTGTTTTATACGCAAAAAATTTGCATGTCAAAATAGACAAAATCCTACCAACGCTTGAAATACACAATTCGTCAGAAACAATTTCTGATTTCGTCTTCGATATCCCAACTGGTTATCATTTTGTAACATGTACACCATTACGTAAACGAGACCCAAACAGTTTCTTGGGATACGTATCATCCTTTGACAACTACACATGGGGCGGACTTATCGTTGCAGTAATATCTGCATTATGGCTCAACTGTGCTATCCATGGCCAGATCAACTATTTGGATTTGTTGTGGCCGTACATGCTGCTACTTGGCCAAGGTGTTACTAATATTCCCGTTTCACGTCCATATTTTGCAACATGGCTGCTTTCTTTGGCATTCGTTACAGAGCACTACCGAGGAGGTAACATTGACGCATTCACGCTTCCATTATCACCGAAGCCATTGGACACATTTACCGAGCTCGCTGACATGAATTTTTATTTTTATTCGATGCCAATTGTAGCTTTACAACGTCTTTTTTCAAAGTTTTATGCAAATCATCCAAGCAGCTCTCAAGACCTTTACAAAGAATCTATGCAAGAGAGTAGCAGGTATCAATTTGATTTTGATGCTGTATGGACAATACGAAAGAAACACATAAAGGCGTTACAACAACTAAATCCTACGCAGCGGACCAAAGAAGCCAGATTAACCAATAGTATTAAGAAGGTCTACTCAAATCTTTATATACCGTTACGAATTGAAGAATATTTGAATATGACGGATGGAAACGTTCCATCCCCGTTCAAAACGTGCTTGAAGGAAGCGTTTGTTGCCAAATTTGACCAGGCTGCCAAGTTTTATCGCCGTGTATTATCTACTGAGAAACTTAAAAATAGGAATCTTTTATTAGCAGTGATACAATTATGACGTACACATCGAGCTTACATTTCTATAACCTTCCAGTAAACAGTGTCACATTTTCAATACGGGTTCTGTCGTTGTTTCAGGCCGGACTAGATCTCTTATGGTCCCGTCGAACATACAACAATTTATTGGACGGTGAAGAAAAAGCAAGTATCTGGCGACATAAAGCTCAACTCAATCAGTTTGTGTATCCAAAGCCAATCTCTATTTATGATAACATAATAGTGGTTTTCCAAATGTGGGGGGTAGGAATTATCATATCGATTGTTGCAACTGTGGGAGAAATTCCGATTTGTAAGAAACTGTTACGGCTTTTGTGTGCTTTGATCCATCTAGCACGACAGTCCTTTCATTATGTTATAAACCTTTTACGGCTTGCGTGTAGTAGATGTTGCTTTGTTGCTTTCACACCTCAATTTTATGAACATCGGAAAGAAGTTTCAAACCCCAAGACAATTATCAACGACCCCCGACACCGATAAAAAACTAAAATATCTAAACTAAAATTAAAGTTATTAGGAAGCAAAACCAATTAGCTTGAAAATATCAACGTGAATTTTAAAAACTAACACTTTCAGGATTACCGATTGATAAGATGCTTTTCACAAGAATATTACATTGCTTTACAGGTAAAACTAGTCATGTTTTTAATACGTTAGAATTTCTATTATTGTACTGTTTTTCTATTAATATGATTTATTCACACTTCTAATACCAATTTCGTTCGTAAACTAAAGCTTCTATATAGCCAATAAATAAGATAAATTCAACTTGAATTAAAGTTATTTAAGGTCTGATTCGTTTCATAACTTGAAAGCCTTAACCTCCGCTTGAAAAATTTAAAACATACACCACTGATACAGCTTACAACAATCAAACGGCAACGAAATTTCTTTCTATGCAAAATCCGTTCCTTAAGAAGCTAACGAAAAAGGTTCCCATTTTCCCTACGTTATTTGAAAATCCATCTACTAAAGGCATCCATCTCGAAATATGCATTAAATTTGTTCATTATGATTTATATGTGGTTTCAGGTACATGTGGTTAAGGCCCGGTGAATCAACTCATTTAACACAGTATTTGTGATCCTTTGCGAAAATCTTTAACGACTTACCCTTCAGTTACCTACATACGTGCAGATTAACCAAAACCTTTAATAGTATTTTTGAAATGTGTACATTATAATGTCTCAAAATGTAAGAACACAGTTTCAATTACCTGCGAGTTTCAGCACATAACAGTCTTTTCCTTGAACCTGTGTGACGTTACCACTTTCATTTAACCAAATTCAGGCTCCCAAGTGGTTTGTGTATGCATTATTTAGCAAAACCCCCTTAACCACCTTTAAAATCATGGACACACCGATATTACCGGAGAATAATATTATTTCATCTGATGATACCATTCTCCACAGCATATTTCCAGAGGAGGTAAGTCTCCAATTCTATATCGTAGCCGTTACTTGACTACAATTTATTTACACTTTTACTTGTTTGTCTAGCTCTGGTTGAAGATATTGCATAAAACCAGTACCACCACAAGGTGTCAGAATTTCTACTCAAACCCATTTTTCCGTCGTATTCTCACACCGACTCGCCAGTATTTCTTATTTCCGGCGGTTTGGAAAATATTGCTGCCCAAACTGGAACGGAACGTGACTTGCTCCCTTCTTACATCAACGAAGATTTTATGTTTGAAGGACCCGAGAGAATATTCCCCACCGCCGAAATCGTCCAAAGTGGTCGTCTTGTCTGCAAGGACTGGAGAGATGGAATCGATTACTTCTACGAAAATAGTGACAACTGGCTGGAATTCGATGGATACCGCAATCAAGCTCGAAACGAAAATTGGTTTCCATTTAACTACTATTTTCAATGGTGTAATCTTGAAAAACTCGAACAGCAATATTTGCATGAATATACAGCGACTCCAAACAAGAACCCGTTCATCGGTCGAGTCTTTAAGTTAAGATTTCGTTTTCTTGAGATTGAATTTGTTAGGTTGCTCGACAAAGTTCTTCAAATGTTTGGGCACCACATTTGGTATTTTGAGCTTAGAGCTGACATCACAGAGCCTGTGACTACCAATTATGCCAGAGTTCAATCCTGGCTAAGGTTCACTCCGAATCTAAAAAGTTTCAAGTGGAAAATAGGTCACGACCGGCCATTTGAAGGTCACGCCGATGTTTCTTCTGTTGAAATAGACCAATTGGCAGCTGATATTGAATCATTTCCTCTACAAAAGCTGAACCAGTTACAGTTTCTCAGTTTGGACGTTCCAGTAGTTATTGCTAACCATTTTATAAACGTCAACAACCACTTGAAATTCATTGACTGTGACGTACCCGTCAATTGGAGTGCAATGCATCTCCCAGAATTGACCAAATTGTGGCTCAAGCATGTTAAACAGGAGGACATCTCAGAGTTTGAACTTGCCCTAGGATTTGGCTCCAATCTGCGAGTTTTACACCTTAATTTGAGTGAAAACCTGTCTTTTATTAGATGGAATCGAATATTTTGTATTCTGGAGACCTGGAAAGATACTCTTGTTGATGTTGATATTGGACTTCCAGCTGCCCAAACTCGTGAAGAAGCATATTCATCTCTTGTAGAAAGTCGATCTACCCAAATGAATCTGCCAAAACTCAAGAAATTGAAAATAACATTGCCAAATTTAGTGGCCATTGACTTCATTTTACCTCTGAAGGATAGTCTGGAGGAGCTCCATTGTGTTTGCTTGAAAGCTAACGAAACTACTCTCGTGACAGAAGCCGACAAGGTAGAAATGTTGGAGACCCAGCTTGTCCCCTTTCAGTGGGATGCAGTAAATCAGGCACATATTTTTGGGTGCGACCTTTGGAATACGTTCCCAAAGCTAAAACACGCAAAAGTAACAATTGTTCCATACAGTTCATGGTTATCGGAGCATGGTAGAACATTTTTTCGGCCGGTTTACGAAAAATGATTCATGAAACGTTGTCGTAAATCTTGTGTGTTAGGTTAAGGTAAGCATTTTAGCTGGATATAAAACGCAAAACTGATCAATGATTGAAACATATGTACCATAGTGAATCGGTTTTTATTGCTTATTCTAGACTTACGGTAATTAATGAAATAATTTAATAAACTACTCAACACTCTTGAAATCAGTGGTATCAGTATTATCAGGGCTTTGTCACTAACGGGTATATTGCTCTAATTAAATTCTAAATGCGATTCTAAATGTGAAATAAATGAGATGAAGTTGAATCGATGGGGTGTTTTGATACTGTAATATTTTTGAACATATATAATGATTTTTTCGGCGGAACGCTACTTGTTTGTTGTCGAAACGAGACTCAAATTTTTCAAAGATTGTGTAATTTTTCCACCTCTGACAACATTTTACGTGTGAAATTTAGAATTGTTATAATCTGTTTACGCATGCAAATTTTTGTAATGTCTTTTTTTACTGTGGAGCTTAGAATATTATTCAATGCAAATGTGAATATAGCTTATTAGGTATGAATGTTATAGAACAATAACTTTTGTCTGAAATTACTATTGGCGAATTAAGCATTATCGGACTCTACCACCTATTCCACGACATTGCCACATTCAAACTTTGTTCGCTGGTTTGTGGAAAACCATTTTGTTAACTTCTTCTAAAATAAAAGTTTCGATGTGTACTAAGTTTCCATGCTCCTTTCCAAATTTGAAAGCGAGAAAAATGGAGTACCACATAGGCACTAAAAAGGGCCCGACACTATTTCGACACGCCAAAAGTAAATTACATTCAATTAGGTGTTGTATCGAAAGAAGTGCATTTCCAATTAGGCAAACACGCTTGTTCAAAAATTATGTCAAGCATATTGTTAACACCTTGATAAACACATCACAACGTCCCAGCGTAAGCAAGCTGACTTTGTTCCTGAATGGGTTATCTTCTCATTCTGTGAGCCACATAACCTGTCATCACAATGCAACTTAAACTGTTTGGTTTTTCCGAGATAAAAAGCATTAAGAGCATTCGTACTTGCAAAAAGACAATTGCATACAACATTTTACGTATATTCATTTCATATCAATCGCAAACATTACGTTTTTCTCAAGGTCATCTGTGCACATAATAGCCATTGAAAGCTAACTCAACGATACAACTCTCTGGTAGATACAGTGGATGAGTATACATGGTGTGTTGCAAATTGCAAAAACTTCATTTCCTTAGAACTTGTCGTGACGAATCGTTGGTTACCTTTAAATGCGAGCAGCTCAATTAGTCACCACTTCTGTTGAAAAAAATTATTCACGGTAAACTTAGTTCAAACCTCATGTCCTGATTTACTTCAAGCCAACTTCATAATTTTATTTTTCTCTAGTGATCCAAAATGGAAAACCAATACTGTGTCAAACGAGAAGCTGAGGATGAGGAAGACTCGCCTGGTAGTAGTAAGAAGGTGAAAGAAGAAAATCCCGAAACTCTTCCTACTGTCAAACAAAGGCCACGTTATTTCCAAGTTTTCCAACTTTCCACAGCAAAACTTGGCGAAGATTTTGAAGCTACCACCGAGGCTGAAATGATCAGAGGAATTATGGGAATGTATACTGGAGAAAATATTCCACTTGTTAAACAAATTCGGATATCGGAAATTAACTTGGAATATAATTTTTCGGTGCTGATATTTCTCGTGACCACTGAGGCAGAGGATGCCGTTCTCGGTGATTTAGGAATACATGAGCCAATTCCACAAACAACACAAATACTATTTTACTACAGACCCTACGAGATTTATGCCTGTGCATATGGAAAATACCATCCGGAATTTAAACAATACTTCATCAAAAGTTTCTTTGACCGACTTTCATCAAGACTTGGAAACAAACCACGAATCCCATTCGGTGATATGTTTAAAACAGCGACAATACAGAATGAAGGCATGTACGAAGCTTTGTTAAGAGCTAACTCTTCAATGTTCGGACTATCTTCCATTAAATCCATTTTGAACTGTGGTATCCCTGGACAGAAAATTGTCAAGTTTAGAAAGGGATGTGTATATGTCAGCAAGACAATTAACCTCACTCAGATTCCTCAGATTCTTAACCATTTTGCCAAAATTTGCGCAAGCCAAATTACACTTACACATCCGGAAGCAGAGTTGGAGCTGGACTGTGACTATTCTCATTTTATTGATGTCATTTCACCCCATCTGGAGGATCTTTACAATCGAGAGATTGGTCGCAAATTGCGTGATTCGTTGACCAGTGACAGCTTTTCTGAGGAATACATGGATGGACTTGAGGTGACTGTAGCGGAAGCATGGAATGTGGAACAAACGGAAATATTCCACAGAGAGAAAACGATTACTGACGAAGTACTCAAACCTAGGCAAACTGAATTCAAATTGAAATCGGTTGGAAAATTTTCGGGGTGTGCTTCAACATCACAACTTATATGCTCTTTACTGAAAATGCCGACAAAACCACTGACCGCCAGGTTGAAAAGACCGATTGACGTTGACAAATTTATGAACCGAGTCAGGGATAAGATGTCCATTTGTTTCACGTACCAGAATGGGCAACAAGTAACCAAAAATATGCTAGAAGTTTTTGAAGGCAGAGTGACGACTCCTGACGGAAAACACTTCTGGAAGATTGGAGAAAAATGGTGTAACCTTGCTGAAAATTTTTATTTCACGGTACACGCTAAATTTACGACTTTATTGAAAGCAAAACTGATGGAGAATGTCTTTCTACCAAAGCCATTTACGTACTCCAAAACAGTCAAATACTATATCAATGATTACATTAATGACGCCAATCTTGCAAAACAATACTTCTTGCCTCCTACTATGGATATGGAAAATGAGGAAAACTGCTATTTTGACTTACTTCTGGCGAAACGTGATGAGCGTGGAAATGTACTAATTCATTTCATCTACATATATGATAACTTCAATTGCAATTTCAGTGGAGCAGCGAGCAGGATTACGAAATCTGTGAAGGACCTTGTTTGTCCTGGTTCCAATGCACTAAATCTTTTGACATCGTTCTGGACTCACAATTCAAACAAGCAAGAGTTTATAACACTATTCCCACGCCCGGATCACTTTTATCAGTGTGTGACCAAAGATAACGGAAAGTCGGTGGGAATTGTTATCGCAGTTGCAACTGGGAATAAGCCAATAAATGGACAGATGCAGTTGAACGCATTCTTTCAAAATTTTGTGCCTACTTTGAGCCGTGAGAAAGAATTGAAAACTGAAGTTGATAACGAGCTACTTGTGTCAATCACAGGGGATGACCGTATTAAAGTGGTGATGGACTCAGTCACACCTGAAGCTGGGTCATGCTTTGGAGACAAACACGTTTCGGCCGAGACCAAATTGCTGAAACTGTTAGAAACAAAAGGGTTGGTCAAACGCGCAGAACCGGACAGATATTTTGGAACCGGAAAGCTCCTGCAGACTGTAAACCCCAAAAATATTGATGTGTTTAAAAATAATGAGCAAAACAACAGGTTGTATGAGATACTTCAGAAAGCTTTTATCTCAAACTCTCCTGGATTTATTCAAAAGCTGGAATGTGTTGACCTTGAAAACAACTTATCATCTTACAACTGGTGTCTTATCGAAATATAAGTTTGATATTTGAAGCAATATAAAGTTTGTTTAGAAGGCGCCACCTTATAATGTTTAGACATATCTCGTATAACACATGTTTGTACATTTTTACTAACGATAAGTATTTGTTAATACATCTAAGCCATGTATACAAAACATTTGAATTATTATCCATTTAAATTTGTTTGGTTTACATTATGTATATCATTGCAAATTGGGAATAATAAATCAATGGAATTATCGCTAACAATTACAACAAAGCAATATTTTCGTGACACCAAACAGTTTTTCATGTTTGTTTTGTTTCATCAGTTGTTTTCATGCCCACTGTTTGTTTTACAAAACATTTGATCTGTTTAGGATACGCGCACCTTAACAGTTTGGATCCGTAATAGTAATATAACTTGCCTCGCTAATAAAGTCAGAAATTAGAAATAAGGACAGTTAGTACGTTTTTCAACCCGGGAAGGACGTTTTTATTTTTCATGGTTTTTCGGTAAAAAATTAGGACTTTTCTTCGTAAAGAAGGACGAGTGACAGCGGCGGCCCTGATTAGTTAGGTTAGGTTCTATCAACACCATGTTTCAAGCTGGAAGTAAAATGTATAAGTCAGATTAGTTTTGCGGTGTGCAGGTCTTTCCTTTTCGCTGTCTAAATCCTTGCGGTGGGATGCCTGCGGCCGGTGGAACGAAACTCGACAAGGCCCCGCTTCCAGCTTGATTGCACATTAAAATCGTCACAATTCGTCCAACAAAAAGCGTCATGTCCGTATCAAAGAAAATCCCATGAATTAAATCCATGTGTTGAAAAGCAACAAGTAGATTTTAAAATCATACTATTTTTTGATAAAAGATAGGACGTCAAGAGGTCATGACTCTGACCAAAGGAAACGAGCAGAACAAAGAGATGCTGAAACGCACGTGTAGCCAGTGGAGAGAGAACATTAATAAAATGAAAATAGCCGAGTTTGGTCTGTCTGGAGAAACTGCGTTCTCTCCATCCTGGTGAAAAATGTCTCCAAGATTCCCAGTATCGATTCCGACACAAGTAGCACGAACTTCGCTTTCTACCACGGACCGCTGCCGAAAGGACTTCAACAGTTTTTCAAAAGCGTCCGTCGCGTCGCTCAAAAGCGTCGCTTTGCAGTCTGGAAAATAAGTCGGGCTTTATTCGAGAAGATAACTTTTTCTTTTAATAAATTTTCAATTAATTTTTAATTTTTCTTTACATTTAGATCTGGAATCTTTTTATCTAAAGCATAAGAATAATCACTACCCGAATCTAAACGATCTGAAGAAACTGACTAGGAAACACAGTAGAATTCTTCTTAAAGCTGTGTTTTTGAAGATGGACTTCCTTCAAAAAATTACCTTCGTCAATATTTCGTATGACCCGAGATGTATGTGTTCGACAATAGGAAAAGCTCGGCCGTGAATTTCTTACACGTTGAAAGTGGAGGTGGAAGAAAACAACAGACAGATCTTTTGACTTAAATGCTAATGCTGATGACTAGGAAAATGAAAGTTGGCAGAACTGAAAAAAAACGTGATATGTCAAGTGCAATCGGTTGACTGTGGTTTGTGGTTTCATAACCCTACCAGTGTTAATTGCAGTCGTTAAGGCTTTAAATGATGAACTTGGTTCCTACGAGTCATATTGCATGTGTTTGCTTTGTCGCATTCGAAGAATCTTTCGAATAATTTTTATTTTCAAGGAGGTTTTTTAGCAAGTTTATATTGTACAAAGTAAAACATTGTTTGTACCAGTTCGTTTGTTTAAACCTGTTTCCCGTCCGTAACCATATGTAAAGAAACATATCTATTTGAATTAAAGCAAATGTAGATCGTTATATCACATAATTTAATATATGTTTATGTAAATAAACCAGTACAAAATTTTCATTCAGTACAAAAATCGTCCTTTTGGAGATTCCAGCCGATGCTGTGATTGATTTGACTCAAATTCAAATCACAATATCACGAATTGAAGCTTCATCAGTGCAAAGTCATTGCCTCCATTCAGGTCTCCAATCGGCAATAACCTACGAAATCTAATACAATCAAGTTTTATTTAAATTTTGTATGGTGTTTCCTACAAGGTCAACATGTACTTATCTTGTTCGCTACTTACCAATATTAAACCGGGCACCTTGACACAAGTAAACTTTTGCATCTGCAGAAATAAACCCGTTCCGCCAAAATAAGCCACCAAAATCCTACCTAAAAATCCAAGCTGCAACAAAGACTCTATAAATTGTATGAATAAAAATTAGGACGAAAACCAATCCGTCTCTGTAAAAAATCTGTGAAGTTCCATATTTACAACTTACTTTTCCAACTGGTCATTGAAAATCTATTTCTTCTTTCTCAGGAAAACTTCAAGCACAAAGCAATGTTGATTTTGTGCTACATTACATTACAATTAAATCCCCCGCTGATTCCTTCCGTATCACCCCTGTATATAAAATTAACAAACACAAGTTTTGATCGGGCGTTCTACATAGGTAAAAATAAGGAAAAAATAAACCACAATCAATAATTTCACCGATTTCTACTCATGACTCCCTTTAGTTTCAATTTCTTGCTGACGTTGCAGGTTTTCATCTGATGAGTAAATAATATTCACGCATCATTGGTTTGGAACTTCACCATAAAACCCAACTAAAAAGATTAGCCGTGATGAACTGAACCCTCAGTGTTAATTAGACGCCCACACTCGTTCCATTCATTTATCATGTCTGCATCAACCTAAAATTAAAATACATTTTGATACCAGGGTTTTCCGCACGGCTTGAATGTAGCTCTTATCTCACCATAATTCCACCTTGTATATGAATACTATGTAGGTTTGGCATCTGCATGAGCCCACCTCGAAAAATAAAACGTCCAAGGACGCACTTGAGTCGCTCAGAAACACTTAGATGCAAAGATCTCAAATCTATAACGGAAAATTTTTAAAATATGAAAAAGGTAAGAAAGATTTTCCTCGAGCACACAAACAATACAAATATGTTGAATTTTTTTTCAAATAGTACTCGGCGTTATGAGTTTAAAAAAAAGGCGTACTCACACTGGTGACCACACAATGCAGTTTTTTTTGCAGATGCCGGCGCCGAGTGCCAGCAATGATCTTAGTGACACATATTGCATCCCCGGCGGCGTATATCATGTTTTCTCATAAGCATAAACACATTTAGGATATTGTATCGTTGTTTGAAGGGTTTGGAAAAATGTAATATTAAGTACTCATGTAATTTTAGTGTTAAAATAATGTTAGATTATGAATTAAAACACAGTTGGGTTAAAATGTGTTGAATGTGTATGCGGGATTTTTAATGTGAATATGAATTAAGCTTTAATCCT
>JAAXOA010000762.1:0-19914 GCA_036561885.1 Salina celebensis
GGGGGGTTTGAAGCCTCCTCTGCCCTCGTAGGGTGAAATTTAGCGGGGAGGAGGTTCAGTGTGGGGGAACGAACCAGTCTCTTTGAACTTTGTCGTTTGGAAGGGCTTCTCTAACAGGGCCCATATCTTCGAACTCGATCTTTACTAAGTAGCGAAGGCTACTTTATGAAATCGTCATTTCTGTCTGTCCGTCCTGCTGCGTTCACGAAATCTGGAGACCCCAAGGGCAGATTTCAATGAAACTCGGTACACATGTTCGTCTATGCAAAAGAACTCAGGGGACGCATTTTAAGTTTTCATGTGATCGTGTTCATTAGTTAATTGCGCAATTAAATTTAACGATAATGGTCCATTAAACACGAAAAACTTTAATTCGTGATATCGATAGAGCTCGTACAGCAGATCATTTCTGCTCAAAGAATCCGTGTCATATTTCATCACGTTGACGAGATTCAGGGAGATAAATGAATTCAAAAAGTATGATTCATGGTTCCTTGTATTACTTCATATTCAATGACTCATGAATACATTGGTGCGTATTCAATGATTCGTGAATACATTGGTGCGTAATCAATGAATCATGTGTACAAGAAGAGAACGTGGTTTCGTTTTCACTACTTCAAGATTTCGTGGTGCAATGGACTGGTTTTAACACGCAAATGCCATACGCACACATTTCACAAGATTGTTTCCAACAATAACCGAAGTAATCCTAGTAACAAAGGGAACAAATCCCTTCTACTTGTATTTTCCCAAACCCTTCAATGCGAGCAAAAAACTATCAGGTAATGGCCAATAAATGCATGCAAGCCACTGTTTAATGCAAGTCCAACTTACAATTGTTTTCCTACATTTAAAACAGAAGATGAGCAATCTGCAAACACCTTGCTGCAATTTAGTTAATGGAGAAAGTATTTGAGTTTCTAACGTGCCATATTCTATCTACGATACTATTCATACCATATTAACCATAGTATTTATTACCTTTTTACGCCAAATTTATCACCGTGTATGTGTACTTTTTCGTGTGAATCTGATTGGCAGCTTTTATTGCTGATGATCTGCCTAGGTTTATATCGTTTCCCCATCATTCAATTTAGCCTTACATTTAGAGTCATACTTTCATTAGGTCATCGGTGAAAATATCCATTTAGTAAAATCAATTTGTATGGTTTCAATCCAGAAGGGTAAGTTTTTATTGCCAATTATTTATATTATAGCTCACCTTTTCAAAGAAAATGTTAATATTTGGTCTTAGTCCTCCGTTTTGGTCATATCCTGTCTGAAAACAGCAATAGCTGCTTATAATAGCACGGTGAATTATAGTTCGGACGCGTGTCTACGTTAATCAAGCCATCGTGTCGGAAGCTTGCTGAACCGACCTAGACGTTTGCTGTGCATTATTTCCACGAAACGTCAAAAGCACAAAACGCTGAATGTCAAAGAATAATAACGTCAGGAGTCATCCTTCCGACTGGGAGCGTATTAATCTGAATTTCCTCTGCAGGCAATAATGAGGCCGCATGGCTGATAAAGCATAAACGTTCATAAAGTTTGAAAGTCAATTGAATACTGTATTGCAACGCATTGTAGTGTGGACTATAGACCAGCGGGCGAACAAGAAAATTCTTTCGTTTGATCGTACCTGTTCTTTAGTCTTTATTCATGAAAAGTTTTTATCACAGACACTCGTGTAAGTAGGATTCTTGTTGTTTAGCCGGTGTGTGTGGGAAGCTAACGATAAAGTAGCACAGAATTTTATATGTACCTTATGTGGAACTTTGAGCAAGTTGTAGTTTATAATACAGGTTGAAAGAATTCCCTCATACCTGTAAAGAGAAACCGATAGGTTTGCTGGAAAAAAGGGCAACCTTGACATCTTTCTTTTGGCCGCATCAAACAAACTTGCTTTGATGCATTGCTGTGGTAGTTACAAACAACAAAACTGCTTTAGTGCTCAACCTAGTTTGTTATAATAGTGAGTAAAACTGATGAAGTCTGAAAAACATGATATTCGGTGTGTGGAGTCCGGGTTCTATGCTCAAAACTGTAATCTCATAGGTGACAGTCAATTAAAACTGTTTTTTTTTTTGTAACTACAACACCTTATGCAACTTGTTCTTGCAGGTAACCCATTGAGTTTGGATTCTGTTTCATAATATTGTTTTCACATGAACAAATTCACGTGTACTGTGCACAAAGATCTTGTTTGTTTGCGACGGAAATGATAAGGCTTAGACATCTGTACCCATTGCCCAGAGAGAACGCAGAAGGTTTTTGCTGCAACAAAATTAACTGATACTTGGGAGAAAGTAACGAAGGATTTATTTTGTCATGCATGATCACTGGCTACATTGATGGTACAAGCCACACAGGAAAAAAAACTTTTGAGAACATCTGTATTAAGTGTAACATTCTACTGTATTGCAAACAGTGGATTTATTTTTCCAAAAAAGAAAAGCAGCAGCTTCCTGAGCTGGGCAATTGAAGTGAGATCATAATCTGCTATGAGCATGACGTCGCATAAATCTACGGCATAATTCCTATGCACTTGTTCCAATGCTTCCACAGGTTTTTGCCTACTTGGTAACGAACTTGTCAGAATGAGATTCATTGAAGGCAATTTGAAGTTGGATGTTTGGGCCAATTAACATCATGTTATTTACCAAGAAATGATACTTACTTCATACTGATAAGGCGTGGGAAAGGCAACTGAGCTGACGAAAAATCGCGAATGTCTTTTGAAGCTAGGGAAACGGGAAACCTAAAATTCTTATGATTATTTCGTAGAAGTAGTTGTTATCATGGATTGTAAACAATATATGTAATTATTAGTTTCCAAAAACTGTTAAGGAACTGTCGTGACGCGCTCTTCAAGGAATTCAGTTTTTTATAGCGACTATGCAACTAAACTTTGTTTACACAAAGAATATGAGCCTATAAAGACTTCATAGCTTCATTCATTCAGTAGTCAAAGGGAAAACTTAAAGCGTACATTCATCACTTACTCTATGCTCATAACTGACGTGGGTGCATTGTTTACTTGCAGTGGCCCATAACTCTCATATATAAATAAATACAGAGCACACGCAGTCATGTCAGAATTTAGCATGTCGATCTTTTTTGCAAAAAATCATTGCTGGACGCTTTCATTCACTTCGAAAACGAACGCTATGTGAGAAGTGAAGCCACATATCCATTAGCCACATTCTTTGCGGCCAACTCCAAGCGAGGTAGAATTCTTTTTACTTTCTTTTGGTTACCGTACAACTCTTTTGCCCTACTGAATTCGTGTCAAAAGATGAATGACCTATAGTTATAACAAAAACCCTGGACTGCAGGAGGTAGCGTTATGCAAATTATGTAAAGGGTTTCATTTGACAATGTTTTAACTTACATCTTAGAAGCTCGATACGAATAAAATAATGAGCTCATAAACAAATTCTGTACATGGGTGAGTTACTTTCAATTGTCGTGTTTGCCACACGATTGAACTTCCTGTTTTTTGCATTTCCGTTTTTAACGGGCGGCTTTATGATTCCTAGTGAGAGTGTTGCTAAATTTCTTTTGCATTTTATGTGAGGACTATTCGAAGTTACTCGTCATATAATAAAACAAGTCGTACAGTTCAAAAATAATTTAAGACCGCTTTCATTAATCAAAAGTACGATTCTTTGCACCCCAAAAAATTGCATACGAAGAAAACTACAAGCGAATCTATACTAATAGTCTTTTAATGCGAGTATACCTAATCCTCAGGGGAGCCAAAGTGCATTAGGTGAGTAAAAATGTGGTGTTTTGCGATGGCCACNAGTCTTTTAATGCGAGTATACCTAATCCTCAGGGGAGCCAAAGTGCATTAGGTGAGTAAAAATGTGGTGTTTTGCGATGGCCACGGCTTCACGAAACATCACCATACTGCCGAATATGTGAATAGAATATGCTACATGTTTAGAATACGCTCACATTTTTTATGCATACAATGACTTTTTGAATAGATGAGCTTGATGTTTCATTTAATTTCCTATATCCCACAATGGTTCTAGCCATGCAGTAGTTCCAGGCGACAATTTAGTTTTCGGTAAAAGATATTACAAAATCCTCCACCCTAAGTGTTTTTTATGCTCCCTTTATGTCAAAAAGTTACCATTGTATGTTCCATGTTATCTAGATTCTCTAGTCCTCATAAATAACTGTTGTAATAAAGAGCGCAGTCATAAAACTGACACTCATCCATTTCATGGTTTTCTTTGTGTCGGCCATCTGAAACTTTACACGACGGGAATAATGGACAAGGTGTACGATCGTAAACTCTAAAGTTACAGCTTATCCCCTCTGCAGTAAACATAGATTATCTACAAAAAACCGAAGACAATTCAACAGTCTGTACGCATCTTGCTGTTAGCTAAACAATTTTCACTACTTGCTGTTGCCCTAAAAGATTAAAAACGTTGTTCCATATTCATGAACATCAACTCGGTTACTATACAACCGGTCCCACCGGGTGAAAGGTGTAATACTCCATATTCTGTCCATATTCTCTTTCACACTTTCACCACTCTGATACCGTAGCTGAGAACTAAACAAAACGAATACCCAAAAATATCTCGAAATATCCGTTTCCGGTGATATGTCCCGTTTCTCCCGGAAGAACAAATGTTACCACTTACCAAACGATACCAAATATCAACGATCCAGCATCACAGTCACCAACGAGTGCATATGTACGTTTCAAAACTTTAAGCAACTTCTAAAAGTTTCACTCTGGAAAAGCTTCTCATATCCATAATATATGTGCTATTAATATGCAACCGGAATACATCCGCGTGTTTAGAATGGGTGTCGCTACCGTCCATTTTTTTCTTTGCAGTTCTTTGACTTTAACAAAAACAAAAACAACAACGTTGACGAACACCCCTTTTCCACAATCAAAAAGGCTGTTCACAACCTACTTTCATTCTGGTTTCTGTAACATACATTTCTACATTCCATTTTCTCCCAGTGGAAGTCAATGAGAGTCTCAAAACGAGAAGAAAAGCACGACGTTATATACATACATATATGGAAGAAAGAAGCATTCTGGGTTGAAATTCTTGGTACGCAAATACTTAAGACAAGTTGCAAAACAAAGTTGTAAACGAGTTTGAGATGGGGTAAATGTACTCTGAAAAACGTAATCATTACGCTTCCATGTGTTATGCTTGAGTGAAAGGAGTTCCGGATTAGTATAAAACGTAGGCGAACATAGTTTCTCCTTCACATCTACCAAATTCCTTTTTTCATCAGAAATCATTGGCACCTCAAGAACGTGAATGTTTTCACTTCGAGTAATCAGGTTCATTAAAACTACTACCTACTCTAGTCAACAACTTGTACCAAAAATAAACTTTATATTTGATAGTATTATGGCTACTTGAGCTCTAAAATGTAAGACTGATTTTCTCATTTCAACGTTCACATGAGGAGCAATCTGCGGGGATGAATAAATAAAATATGAAATAAGTTTTACTACACTTGTTTGCGTCTTTGAAGATATAAAGAAAAACCTTGCGATTGTGAGGAGGATTTTTATAACATGCATGCTCTGGAAACGATACATTTGAAATTAATATGATTGAGCCATATCGAAATTCTGGAAAAAATACGCTTTAAACCAGAAAAAAGAGCAAACCAAGATAAAATTAGATGTGCCCAAAGCGAGTATTTCAGAAATTGGACTATATCATGTAACACATACGTGTGGACCTCGCAACATAAAGTATTAAATTTACTATCGATCGTTGGAAGTCATTTCCGTGCGGGGATGGATGTAAAATTGAAGATATATTTGAGAGATTGATGAAAACGTTTTATGTGATGTAATAAAGCGAGTATTACTGCGGCTTTCAAGCTGTTGACATTGTGTTTCCCTCGGGATGCCAATTTTTTTTATTCATGACTTCAAAATGATCATTTTGATCATTACAACATTACGAGGAAATCATGATCATTTAAAGTCTACGAGCTTTCCCCTTAAATTAAATTTCTTTTACATTATAGTTTTACATTAGGATTCCCATGATGAAAAGTAGGAAGAAAGCTGTAATGCTAAATACTTCAACTGTTCCTGTTTCCTAAATATGTCTTACGGAATTTTTGCAGAAGGTGCTTGATAAAAAGTTTATTCGCAGTGGCATCAATATTAAGAAGGAGCAGAGAAGGTGCTTTCTGGTCTTCTTCGCACATGGTCTTACTCTCAGAGATATGTATCAGAGATATATATATATATTCCATTGTTTGTATTGCTACTAGCAACGTACATTATGTGTTTTTTGCACTTCAAAAGATTCTAGAGGTAGTGAAATCGAGGCTACCAAATTAAAGGAAAAGTGTTAGGAACCGTCAGTGTAAACAGAATCTAAAAAGGCTAAAGCACATTTCTGTCAAATGAAAACCTTGTGGTTGCAAGTCTTATGATGAAAAACCATGGTTTCGCATAATAGAAAGGGAACAAAAGATCCATGACAATCTCTCCTTACGAAATGAGAAGGTTTTAGAAAGACAGTCCCATTTTGTATTTAAGCAGGTGTTCTAAATCTGGCGTGGAGTTTCTGGATATTAGCAGATTCTCCATGGAAACGAAAGATTGAGTACCATTAAGTGGCAACATCTACCTCATGACATTTATGCAACTTCTTAATACCTGATTTCATTTGTACCATATGAAATTCCAACGTCTTTCACAGAACAGAGAAAGCGCACTCTCTATTGCTTGAGTTCACATCAAGTTGACGAATTACATAGTACTCATCTTTTAATCATGGACTGAGAGTATATTATGCAAGCAGTGAGAGGGATGCAAACCCACTTGTCATTTTCACTTTGCCAACTCTGAAATAACTGAAAGCCTAATGAGTCCGTCATGATGTCTTATACAAAATGCATGTACAAAATACATAGATTCTGGACATGTTGAAAATTAGCCAAAGATTTTACCAGATATGCTTTGATTTTACGTGTTAACTCGAACAGGGACGGCAGTTCGGGGAAACGGTGAAAAGCCTTGTGTGCGTTTTTAGTTTGCGTAATACACCTTTCAAGATCCATGTAAGTGTCTGATTCCATTCCAACTTGTCCATTACATACAAAGTTGAATGTGACAACTGAAAGCTAAAATACGTAATACATACAAATAGCGACCTGTTATGAAAGTTCACGGTTGTTTCTTGTTATGTATGTGTTCCTAGCAAGCCTTTGCAATTCTAATCTAATAATTCTTAATGTTTTAAAATGAGAATATTATAATAGAGTTTTCCTAGCTTGCTTCTATTTTGGAAAATAAACAGAAAGTGTTGGCATAAAATTATCGAACAGGATGTATTTCCCAATCCTGAGTTTTAAACACTATTTCGCGTGATTGCGAAAGGCGCGAGTGGATTTATGATTACCAAATACTCCAGATGACCTCAGGAGATAATTTTGATTCCAGCAGTGAACAAATATGAAAAAGTAACTCGCACAATTGGTTTTGGATGTCGCAGTAATGTCGTCCGTTAACCACTTTGAAGCCATATTCTTGCCAATTTCTTATATTGTGCAACAGTTAATCGTTGTTCATCTATTGCTCCTGTCCCAATCTTCTCAAAAAAGGTTCTAACAAAAGCTTTAAATTTATTATACATTGACGCTTTTATACATTGTTGGCTCTCTACATCCGCGATCCGTTGTAATGTACTAAATCCAATTTTCGGCTCGGTCACGTCCTGTTTTCAAAGTTATCTTGAAAGTTTTATCCTATGAATCTTTCAATTTCAAGAGCCTAATCTAGGCATCTATCGTTGCATCAAATACCTGTTCAAACCAGCACGTGGATCTTTTCTATGTTTATCTACTAGAAGGAAAATATATTGCATTTTTCACACTTTTAACATACATGGACAAAAGGCTAGTGTTTGGCGTTCTATGATTCATATTACTTCCTCTTTGCTTATTTCGCAACATTTTTTCAGCTAGTTCATGACTCAGTAGTGTCACATGTTGTTCCTTCTGGCGCATTTAATCATTTGTCCTTGAGTAAAACAAAAACTCTACCATGAACTTTTTATCCGTATTATCACCTTGTTGAACAAGAAGCCCGTCCTGAAAGGCAACATAATACTACCATCATCATCCCTACTATCAACATGCAGAGGTTCATAATTCCTTTTTTTTTGCAGGCATTGCGCTGCGGTATGCAGAAAAAGTTTTGGGCGCAGAAACATCCTAAAAATAAATACCTTTTTTGTTACAATCATAAAAAGTGTCGTTCTTCTAAGAAACGATCTACACTCTGCTTGACAGTTCGCTGATTTTCATCATATCAAAGGCTTTCAACAAGAAACTGAAGTTTTGCATATAAACTTCGTCCTTCGTCCTATATCAACTCAATCGCAGACATCAAACTGTTTTTCACTTCAAGTTATTACAAGAAAATCCTTTTCTAGTGCCATTCCTTCATCACTTTGTCATGAAATTGGATGAGATTTAAGTCCACTACAAAATGGTTGACAGCATGAATCCGTTTCAGAGCAGAAAGTGTTATGCCCAAGCTTGGGGCTTTTAGAGATCATGAAAATAGAGCATCACACCAAATACAGGGACATTTTGGTACCCACAGGTACTTTTGACCAGCATTAATCACATGCATTAGTAGTAGTGACGTCACATAAGTTTCAGACCCTCCTACCCACAATGTTACACAGTCACTAGAATCAAATGACTCCTCACTTGACCGTTCCGTACTGACCGAATGTACACATCCGCGTCCCCTTACTTAAGAATTACTTTGTGTGATCCAAAATGAAGAATAAAGAAAGATGCTGTTGACTTGCAAATAAAGGAAAAGGCAACCGTGAAGACGACGGGCGAGTGTGCGACTGCAAAGGACATCCAATTTTTCTGCAAGAATCACCTATTATTATATTGAGATGTGAGAGAGGTGAGGTGATGAGAATGGAAAAGGTGAGAAGACAAGAAAATGGATTTTCACCAGGGTAACCAGAGAGTAATATAAAAGAATAAAAATATTACTTTCACTCTAGTGAAAGTTTACGGCTGGAACAAGCTTTTATGTATGACCAACACTGTGATGTGGTTTATGACGGTTTACTTTTACTTCCTTCCTGTTGGCAGATTTATCTCTTGTGTGCTCATATTTATGCGGAACTTTCCAAGCGCGTGTTATTGTGGTAGATGATAGTCTAAAATGTTGAATGACGACGAGGATGAGGATGAGTCGCCAAGCCATCTTTGTTCTCACTCTACAACAACGTTAAGCGTTTTCGTTTGTGGAGAGATGTCATTACGACTCTTGGGGCGGATTGCTTAAATGCAGATATTTTTTCTAACAACAACATTCCAAATGGAGTATTTGACAGGTGGTGAAGAACGGTATATCGAAAAACTTTCAATGTCATCGACAGTAGGCGTATTTTTGTTTTAGAAAGTTTTGTGAAATTAAAAGTGGTTTGTAAACAAAGATAGATTGTCAAATGTGAAAGAGTGGGTGAAATCGTTCTAGGTTCGCAAAACTGGTGACTTGTAAATCAGCTGTTGTTGAAATTGACTAGACGGTGACACCTAATAACATTAATAGTATTGTTCCACGTTTTATTCCAGCCAAGGATTGAAAAGGAAACCCCAATGAAAATACTTTTGTACATAAATGTTTAAAAGATATTGTTAAAAAATCATGGATACTCCATCGTCCACCTCCTCAACTGGTTCCCTCCATGATGATCAGACATCTGGAACCAAAAATTTAAATGCTAAATACCAAAAATTGGCAGCGGAGTATGCTAAGGTATAATGACATTTTATTTGTTGACTGCCATCAGCTTGCGCTGTCATTATTATGTCCTTGTTGTGCGTAATTATGACGTTTATTCTTTTACAGCTCCGCAGCCAGGTACAGGTGTTAAAAAAGGGAGTGGTAGATGAGCAACAGAAAAATGAATCCTTGAAAACGACAATCACAACTCAAGACCAATCCATACGTAAATTGGAACAGGAATTAGATAGTGTTAAGTTCAGAAATCGTCAGTTAGAAAAGCGAATAGAAATTCTGCAAGAGTGTGACTCCACATCAGCACCCAAACAGCAGCCCTCATTTGACGCCAACCTCCTCCTTCATGTTGAGCAAAACAAGCAGCTCCAAGAGTCTCTCGCCACTTTAAATGAAAAGTATACCACGGAAGTATCCCGACTTAAGCGTATGATTGACCACGAAATGGTACCGCGCGACTTACTTGACTCTCTGAAATCCGAAAATGCGGATAGATTATCCCTACTCAATAAAAAGCTCCAAGAGTTTAGCGCCCAGAATGCTGAGCTACGTGATAAGCTAGACAGACATGAAATGGACATGGCCCAGAGGGCAAATGAATCGAAAAACGTGTTGTGCTCGGAAGAAGCAGGGACAAATGATATCCGCGAGAGACTTGTGGAAAGTGAGCAGGCTAGGGAAAAGCTGAACTCGGAGGTGCAGATCCTGAGACTAAAGCTGAAACGGTTGAGTGTTAATGACGTAGCTAGCCCAGAAGGGAGCAGTGTTACGAGCCCCGTAGAGGAAAAAGTTAATATGCTTGGAAGACTACAGGTTATTGATGACGACAATGATAGAGACCTTGTTATTACTTATCTCAAGGAAAGGAATAACGAATTAGTCAAGTTAATGCAAAACGCAGACAGTAAGGCAGTTTACTACTACTATGAATCTCTTAACCTTTGTCGACTTGTTAGAACAGGCCATTTAAGCTACAAAAGGCTAGATGCAGAATTTGACAAGTTGAAGGTTAAGTATAGAGGACTGTGCGACGCTCATGAAGATACAATCCGCAACTATAATACGCAGGTTGATAGTTTAACAGAACATATTGCGCTACTGAACGAGAAACTGGTTAAATTGATGGACAAATGAAAATGATTGAGATAAACCTTAATTATATTTAAATGTATCTGATGTGTACAATCTTTCGTACGACTACTCTATAATATTGTAACTTTGGCACAGTAAAAATCAAATATAAGTTCACAAACGATTTTGTAAGAACAATCAAAAGGAAATGGAAGTCTATATTATTTCACAAAACTATTTTATTTTATTTTTTTCGAATATAACATATAACTTTAAACAAAAACATTTTTATTTGACTTTTTTTGGCTTATTATCTGCAGTAATGTGCTGATACCAGATAATGAAACCGGACTAAACATTAACAAGCACGTAAATTTGAAAGATTTTCTGGCTCACCTCACTTGAACCAGTTCATAAGTTTCTTTTTGCTTGTACTACTGTTAGGCCTACTTGCACTGCTTTCTTCAGTACTGCTGCTCATCTCAGTCACCTCTTGACTTCGTTGTGCCGGTGGAGATGGTCCAAGGTTACCCAAATCTGGTGCTGGGTTACCACTAGTAATGCTGGTAATGGCATCGCCTCCTCCTGTTAACGTCCCACCTTCATCGACATAATTAGGAACAATGGGATCACCAATGGAGAATGAGGCAACATTCGACTCTTCTGTTTTCACAATCGTTAAGTCCACATTTTTTCTCTCCACCGGAGGAGTTTGGTTTTCATCAGGAGATGCAGGAGTAACAGTTAATGCATACGCTGGCTTTGAGTCGATGGCTGATTCCAAAGCATAAATACTAGTAGCATCGGGCGAACGAGTGGCTTCATTTCCTTCAACTTTGACCTGTTCATCAGTTTGATCATCCTCGTCACCACTTTGCTCGATAACGGTAATATTCAGATCGTCTTCTTGTTTAAAAACTTCTTCTTCCGGGTCAGGTTCCACCTTGTCTAACCCATCACCTCCAGTTGTAGTTCCAAGAAGCACGCCTTCGTGTAAGTTACTTCCTAACGAATGTTTTCGTTCTATTTTTGTAAGTCCTTCTTCCTCAAGTTGAGCTTCAACCTTCAACATTTCCTCGTTGAAACCAACCGAGTTCAGGCTAACGTTACTATTTGCAAACAAGTGGATCTTTCCTAGTGCTTCTAGTTTTTCCTCACTTTTAAGGTCATCTTCAAACTGAAGTTTTTTGTCCACCTTTTCGTTCTGCTGGACGAGCTTGAGTAAGTCACCGTCGGATCCGGAGATCGTACGGCTTCTCTTCAAAATACTGTTCTTTACCGAGCTGTTGGCTCCAACACTTCCTCTCCGTTCTGTAGCTTCCAAAGGAGTCTCCAGTTGACAACTGTGGTGCTCATCAATGATTTTCACTGCTTTCCCAACTAGTACAATCATATTCAGAATCCGAAAACTTGCGAGGCCAATGTAGCCCATGAAGCTGAGCAAAAGGATCCCCATCATTTGTTCATTGGATCGCCACATTGGAGTTACTACTCGGATCAGAACAATTGCAAGTGGAAGAGGTATAAATCCTAGACGTCGGCCAACCACATCAGTCGAGTCACACTCAAACCCGCCTCGGTGTGCCTTCTTTTTGATACTCTCTGCCATGTCGTAAGCCAAACTGCGAGTGTAATGCTCGTAAACTTGAAGAGGGAGCTCGTTAAACCTTGTAATGAAAGCGTGTTTGATCCAGTCAACTCCAATTTCAGCAAGCATCACCATCAAACAATCCGGTAGAAGGACCCAAAACCGTGACTGCAGATGATCACCAAACAAAATATATACAATTATCATTTTTAGTCATATTGATTAACTTTTAATGGTTCAGAAGTCAGAACTTACCTCTTCCCAATTGTACTCCCGTAAGGTTTGTAGACAAACTATCAGAAGCAAAACGAACAGGTGGAACCGTTCTCGTATGTCAGAGCAGCATACCTGGGTAATGTCAAAATATTTTCTCCATTCATGTTTAACTAATTCACTGACATCTATTCCAATACATTCAGTCTATACCTGAAATAGGTTCATCTTATCGAATTTTTTAAACACGCTTCCCTTCAGCTCTACGAAATTGTTACTCATCATTACTGTTAACAGCGCCCGGTTGTTTGCATTTATAGCTACGCTGAGTGTAGTTGATTGGAGTAGAATCACAAGAGCGTGTCCTAATATTGATACACCACAAATGAGAGCGTGGGCGGTGGTAGAGAGCTTCTTGTGTGACTGCTTGTTTTTCGTTGGCGATGAGCATGACGACGGACTAGGAGGCACCGGTTCCGAAACAATCTCAGTTGCTGTGATAAACAACGCATCTGAAAGAAAAAAAAGAAAAATAGAAATATACTTTGTAACTAAGTAGCAGTGCAATGCAACTAGTAACAGTGTCTGCCTCCAACACCTACCTAAGCTATCTTGCGAAAAAGAACTAAAGAGCCTATCACCAACCTCAAGCATATTAAAAAATATGTAAAGTTTAATCACGCTTTGACTTTTGATCACATGATAAAGCACGTTAGTGTCGATGTACATAAATAGGGCCGAACAGATGAGGAGAATCACAATCTTGAGAAGTTCACACTTGTCACTAGGTTTCAAGTAGACTGGGGTGTTGCAGATGTAACCACGAACACAGTTCCTCAGGGATATCAAGCACCTCATCGGGAGAAATGTGAACACATACAGAAACGCGTCCGCACACTGGAAGAATCCATATCCCATAAGTTTCTCAAGCTCCTTAGGGATCTGAACGTAGTTCCAGATTTTCTCTCTCCGACGGTAATAACCTGCTTTCTCTTCATCGTCAGGTAAAGGATCTGGGGGATGAAGCGTAGGGCACTGATTTAAATTTAACTCTGTGCGAATAAAGTTGAGCAGCAGTTTTGTTGATGACAAAGTCGGAGGATGTTTTGTTGGAGAGTGGGGTTGCGGCACCTGCAGATTTTGCGACATTTTCTCCTAATCCAATACATCCGTCACTGTTCTGTCACGTTACAACTTACAACTTTGTTTACAAAAAGCACTGGTCAATCGACAAATCTTGTCAACTTGTCAAGAGACCAGACAGGACTTTATTAGCAGTATCCATACGGCTGTTTCCAAGAGTCCTACAGCAAACTCGCGCTATTTTGATGTCCTGAAAGAGGGGTACTGTGAGAAATTTCAATGCCAAATTCTCGTAGTGTTTCTTGCTGCGTCCATGATTGTTGCAGGTATGATTAGCTGGCATTTGTATTGCTATATTGATTTCCGGCGTAATTTTCCGATAAGTTATCCAGTTGACATTTCCGAAAAACACGCAAATTATCAAATTAGCTAGTGGAGTATTAATTTATTAAATTCTTCTATCATGATAAAGTATAAAAACATCAACCGCTTATATCAAATATGAATAATATTTATTTGTTCAGCCATATTCTTATGCATGATAATATATTAATTACGTAGTAACGACGAGAGTCAAACATTAAATTAAATTAGCTACGGATTTAAACAACCGCCAGAATAAAATAAAATCGGTACAATTTTTAACAAAAAGTAAAAGTCAGAAATTATACATCCAATGCAATTACACTTCAGCAAGCCGGTGATGAAAATCTAATCCAAGATTATCACTCTATATGAGATCTTTTCATCGGCTTGCTATCGTGATATATACCATTGGAATATACATTGTGCATTTGCGTATAATATATACACATATGCACAATAATTCGTGACAATATCTCACGCTCGCCGTTTGATAACCATTTTACCTTTTTGTAATGAGGATATGGGTACTTTTATTTTTGCCTGTTCGTTTAGTTTCCTTACCCAGACCTGTTGGAAAAGAATTAAGTCATTTACCCAAATAAAAAAATAAAAATGATTTGTTTAAAAAATGGTACTTATAACAATTATGCAGAAACTCACTAAGTCTTGACTGATCCCACTAATTATCCCACTGGTTCGCTGCATTTCTTTACCTTCCACGAAAACTGGTTGCCCACGATGGAACCTTCATAAAAGATATTGATTGCCAATGACACTACACTTGGAAAAGAAGAGATATCGGTAATGATTGGACTATAGCTTACCATCTTTTTTCATAGAATAGTTTTCCATCTTCAATCCTAGCATCCAAATGGACAGGAGTGGGTGGTGCAGGTAGGGGTTCATTTTCTCCAGAACCTAAACAACGAAAATATCAACCTACGTGTCCACCTCTACTTAATTTGTTTAATTAAAGGTATTTTAATTTGTGAATGACAAACATTTTAATTACCGTTTTTATTTTTTGAAAACAGGGAATCCTTGAAGCTCCTTTTCACCAGGTTTTTCAAATCTTCCTCGATCTCTTTGTCGTCTAGTAAAAAGGTGATTTGAGACTGAGGGGTTTTCCTCCTCTTCTCTGGAATAGGCACAGGTTCGTTTGGTCTCCTTCTAAGTTTGCGAGTGGACATAGGTTTAACTTCGGTCGGATCTGAGGTGAGTTCCATGGAATATCGCTCCTGTTCAACCTGCTTCTTCTTCTCCTCCAAGTCATTCACAAGACTTTCCCTGAGTTCAATCTTCTTGTCCTCAAACTCTCGTGCAGCGAGTAATCTTTCATTTGAGTATTCCCGTTCAATACACTCCAGCTCATAATCACGAAAAGCTTCGTTCAGTCTGCTCCTACAAAACAACAAAAGATACAGCTTTCAATCCCACTTGTTCAAAACCTTCTGTCAGTCGTTCAAAGAACATAATTTAGTCCCCCAACCTGTTTTTCATTTCCTTATCTAGTTTTGAGAGTTGTCTATTGTAATCTACGTGGTTTCCAGCTTCAAGTTCTTCCAAATTTGTTTTCAGTAATGCTAGCTTATCGTAATACACCCTATCAAAGGAGCAAACAAAGGTATCAGTTAATTGTATTGTGTAATATTTTCAAATGAGTCAGTTAGACATGTTAATTTAACTGTTTTTCAACTTACTGTTCTTTAATCTCCTGATGTTCGTCTTGTCTGGCATCACCGTCTTCACTCGCATCTTCGGTGTCTTCGTCCGTTTCATTCATTTTATTATCGTGGTACCTTGCTTCATTGGGGCTACATCGAAAATGTCGATCAATCCTGTCGATTCCTAACGATGACTGTCGTCGATCATGCAGCTCTGCGAGCTCGTCGTCATAGTCCATTGAATCACTTAGATTTCGCGATCGTGGACTCAAAATTCCGGCCATTGTAACGGCCACTTTGATATTATACGCTATTTTAACGAAATTTAATAAACGACGTCTCAAGTATGATTATGTGTATATCAGTTTATTACTGTTAAACGCTCACCACACTCATTATGTTTCAAGATAAACAATTCTAGCTAGTATCTCTGTAATCTGTATCCATATACAGCGAGTTCTCGTAATTGAAGGTGCAATCAATTGTTACAATAAACAATATTATTTAGATAAAATCAACTTAATGCACATCACAATTATAGCTTGTGATAAACTTTTAAATTATTGCGACCATTGCGAGTAGACGCAGACGTGAACTGCTCTCATATGTACAAACAAAAACCTGATGATGCCGTCGTTTGTGAGTGCATCTGCTTTTACTGTAAACATAAACAAGATAGCGACAGAGCTGAGCGTGGCAGCGCCACTGGTGGATTCAACAATGTGTAAAGTAAACCATAAATACATTGTTGTAAAAGTCGCGTTTCTCAGACGCATTCACTGGCTATCAGCAGAATTGAACAGAAAATGCTTATGAAAAAGACTGGTGTCCATTATCCGCATCATTTTTTTTGTTGTTGTAAATAAGTGGTTTACCATTCAACGGAGTTGTTTAAACAAATTCATTTTTTATTTATATTTCCATACAAAAGCATTCAAAATTATGACAAATCGATGTGAACGACTCTATATAAAAATTCATACAAAAATTAAAACAGTTTTTAAGAGGTAAACACTATGAAATAAAACAAAAATCTAAGTTTGAATACCTTACACTCAATAAATTGATAACCTAATAACAATTATTTCGCATAGTCTACATCGTAGTTACTGAAAAAAACTTATCTATAGATTGATTACTTTAGGTTTTTGTGATTCTGGAACACTAAGAGGAGAAGAGAGATATTTGAAATCGTATGTAACAGCATTAAGAACAAGGATCCAGTTTGTTTAACCAGTATAGATAATAGTTCAAGTGTTTCCATTAAATCTAGCTGCTTGAAAGAAGAAGATTTCTCCATAAAACAGGCACATAAACAGTAAAAATCGGAAAGAACATTATTAAGGATTTTTTTGGTTGATGAATGAAACTAATCAAGTATTCCGTAGTATCAATATGCAACAATATACGAAGGAACAAGGTACTATATTAAACGGCTACACATAAACCGATTTATATAAGACATTTGAAAAGCAGTATTGTTTGTTAAACATTAGGACAGGCTTTAAATAATCCTTGGTTTTACAAAGTTAGACTCCACTACTAGTTTGTTCGTGTTTGTTCCATTTTCATTGGGTTTTTTAAGTTAAATCTATTGTTAAAGTTACCTTAAGCATATTTATGTACTTATCGCCTTACAAAAACATTTTTGTAGTTGGACTAGAAACTTCCTCCACTCAACTGAATGATTCTCGGTACAATTACTGCCATTCAGTAACGATTAACGAAAAAAAAAATCTTTGTAAATCTTACACTAAACAAGCCCGATGAGTTTTATGGCATGTTCATGTGAAAAAACGTAATATTGCAAAAACGACAAAAGCATAGACTACAATCTACTTCAAAATGCTAACAAAGTGCTTGTGTATTTCTCAATGTTTGCTGCAGGTCACACAGATCAAAGGGATTGCGATCCTCAGCAAAATGTAAAAAAATGTAGAATTCGATGGTGATTGGTTTTAAAACGTGGCCAACATTGGATCGCTATCTCTAGTATTAGTGCTTGCTGCATAAGGTTGATGAACTTCAACTTTGTACGAGGAGCTTTCCAGCTTGTCCAAGATGTTCTTTGGTTGTCGATGCTCCTCGCTGCCGCTTCCATGAGGCTCAGCGTCAGCAACGGTTTCATGGTGATGAGAGAAAGATCTCGCAGGTGGGTTGATATCTGCGAAATCCCTAAAGTTAGCGAAGAAGTCACCTCCAGCGCTTGGATTATTGCGGTATCCATGTGGAGATGCATGACCGTTGTGGTGGAAGTAGCTATCGTCATCGTCATGTTGTTGCTGATGATAGTGAGCCGGACCAGTGGCTCCACTTGCATGATGATACGCGTCGTTGTCTTCCTCCCCGTAGTAAGTTCCTCCACGGACAACCTCAAAGTTTCCGGAACCTAACAAGTTGGTCTGAAGGTATCTATCGTGTGACTCTGCAGGATATGCTGATCCGGGACCACGATTAGTATGAGGCTGTGTGTACTTAGGACTGAATTGTTGATGAAATCGGGAAGGAGCTCTGTTTGCAGTGGGCCCTGGGAACACTGGTGGCCTGGCAAAGCCGCCACTGCTTGCAAATGGGTTCAGGTAGGGAGATGGTGGGGCAGGGAAAGAGGGGAAAAATCTTTGTTCATCACTGGTTGTATCTAAAAATGTTTGGTTTTTTCGGGAGGTCTTCACTGGTGCTGCAGCAGGGACTTCATCCTCTTCATCACCATCGTCATATTCGTCATGACGGTCTTGAATGCGATGGTGAGTAGTTTGTTTTTTGAAATTGTTGAATGCTCCGAAACCAGGAGAAACGTCCCAGAAATCAGTTTGTTGGGTTCCATCCGCTTGCATTGGATCTTCTGCTGCTGGTTTCGAAATTCTAGTTGAATTTGAAGCTTGTTTTCGTCCCGTTTTCCTTACCCGAGATGAGTCTCTGTGGGTTTTCTTGCGGTTAGTGAACCTCTGTGATAAAGCTCGACATCCACGCTCCTTGTCTGATTTGCAAGGAGTTGATGACGCAGTGGCGGTATTGTTAGATCGCTCATGTTCGAGATCACGCTTTGGTCGGAGTTTGACAAGGTAGCTCTTAGCCCTGGAAGACTCTCCTTCCTCACCAAAATCCTTTGTGCCTTTCTCCTGCACAACAAATAAGCGTTATAGTTTCATATTCATAATTCTATCACTGGTTTTGCGAAAATTTATAAGAAAATTGGCCCGAAGTATTTCTGTAATGCGTAAAAGGTCAATTAAGCGCAATTTTTGTCACCGTAATAGTCAGTCCCTTAATTTGCATTGGTAAAGCAGCAGTAATAAATTGTGAGAAGCAGTTTTGAACCTATTGTGAAAGTTCTGACAAACCTTAGAAAATCTGCATTCTAGAAATTTATAAATCGAATTTTTAACAAAAGAAGCTCAAACTTGCAAGAAATTCAAATACATGCATATTACAAATTATAAGCGTAACTGAAAACTACTGACTACTAAATTGGTTGAAATTCTTTTGGAAGATTACCCTGGCCCAGAACACAATTTTACACATACTTGTGTCAAAAACTTTCGGCCTCACGCCTACTTAAGCACATAATATTTCTGTTTGGTTTTGGTTTCTGAATGTAATTACAATCTAAGCTAAATGTAACAAACGTCTAAATACGAGAACAAGAAATGCCAAGTTTTTCGTCTTTGGTTTTTAAGCAACCTGAAGCTCTAAAAAAGGTGTTTATCGTTATAGTGACGTATGTGCTTGTTTGCGGCTAATAATTATAGTGGAAGCGCAGAAGGAAGGAATTGAAACTGTTTTTGTTTATGTTCAAGTTGTTCAAGTTTTCATTGAAATCAGTCACTCGTTGTTCCTGTTCTTAACTGGCTAAACGGATCACATCACAATTAGTATTGGTTGTCTGCATGGCTTAATTGAGAAGCACCAGAAGTGCCACTAGAAACAGGGTTTGTTCCCACTCAATTTGCAGTTACCATTCAAATAAGACGTTTTCGAAACCCAGTGAGCTGTAACCGGGAAATTGTACAGGAAATGAAACAAAATGCAAGTATGTAGCACGTTGGAATCCATAACTTTTGTGCATTGTATGCACTTTTGACGCTAAGCTCTAATAGTTCACGGTGACTAGCTAATAATAGGATGAC